>SNQJ01S0014383.1:83398-107056 GCA_010110895.2 Picea sitchensis | reverse complement strand
AAAGGAGGGACTATTTATCCAGGTGGATATCAGTGGCCACCCACCTTTTCCAACTGGCTCAAAATAGTTTTCTGGCAGTTTTGGTAATTTACTATTTTTAGCAATTTTAAACTTTCGGGGTTGTTTTGAGGGCCTAAATGAAGGTTTTTTGGGATAGAGGTTCTCAATGATAGTTGAAGACTTTGATTGAGCCCCCTAAATTCATATCCTCGATGATACCATTCCAACGAGCTATCATGTGCCTAAAACTGAGATCGTATGCAAAAGTTACGACCCTGGGAAGTTGATGTACTAACTTACCCAAACGGGGCCCACGTGACTTTTTGTGCTTCATCTCCTAGGGTTAGGTTTTTGGATGTATAGGATTTTTAACATTCCTTTTTATTGTAAAAAGGCCTTCAGAGCCTCATTTTAATCATCTTCTTAAGAATGGGCGCAACCGTCACATCTTTTCTCAGAGATAAGCGGCCACCATTCCAACAAGTTGTTGATATTATGGTAGCTTCGGGAGGTATGAACCTCTATGGTATTCTCCATCTAGACTACCTGTCTCCAGACAATAGAGATATACTACTATGGTGGATTTGTTCCATTGTTTGTGATTATGTGTCACAGTTTGAGTAGTTGCGTACTACCATAGATAAACACAGGTGTGTTCTATCAATTGATATTGTACCAGTTGTCATAGGAAGTGCGTAGGTTGGATATGTGGCGGTGCTATTATTACTGCGGGTGATGGGCAACGTTTGCTCAAGACCATACCTCCTAGCTAGGAGGATGTTGATATTATAGTAGGGAGGTATGAACCTTTATTGTGACCTATGACGAGATTAGAATATTCCATAAGGAAGCAAAGAAGTAAAGGAAACCCGGACAAGATGTAAGCTACAAAATATAGTGTATGAATTAATTAGGTACCAAGAAGGGAAAATTGACCCCTAGTAGGATCTGACGGAACCACTATATAAATATAGGTGGTTTCTCCATTATTACATTAGGAATTGCAAGAAATGGAGTTGTCGCATACTACAATTGGCATTTTTCTTGGAGTTTTACGGGAAGGTGTTAGCATGTAGTTTCACAGGTGGGACTATCGATCAACTTTGGTTTTCTCTTCTCCGGGTGCGTGTACTCTCTTGGCTGGGTTGCTACGGTGTTCTTCTGTCAAGGTGAGGTGCTTTGGAGGTGGCTTCAACCTATGGTTGGAACGACCGAAATTATTGTCAATGGTGAAATGAGAACAATCTTCTATATTCTAACACAAGATTGTTTTCCATTGCTTTTGGAGTTCAACTTATTTTCTTATTGAATGGAAAACCGGGTTTTGCTGTATCTCTATTATTTTTGTGTTGGCACTGTTAATAAATGCGATATTCATTTCGTTCTTATAATAAAATATGGATCACAAATGGAATATTATTTCTCTTTGTATGGCATTATGGGTAAGTTGTCCAAACTGCGGTATGGTATTCTCCATCTAGATCAGAACATTAGCAATGGTGGCAATGGAGAAAATGCTCGCCAAGGGGTGTGTGGCTTGGACACACTTTGTGAGGTGGAGATTTTTTTGAATTCTTTGCAGAAGTAAGACACCAATAATTTAGGTTGTTTGACAAAGGAGTTTAGGCAATATAGCTGCTTGAAAGACTTTATAGCTTCTTTGAGCTGTTGGATTTTCGTGCAGAGGGCATGTTTGATGCTTTTCAAGAATGTTTTATCAGCAGCCTCGAGGATGAGATTCATGCCCATGTCCCTATGGCTCGGCCTCATAGTTGGGCGGACTCTACTAAAAGAGCTAAGGAAACAAAACATTTTGTCTCGAAACCGAAGCCCTTCTTTGTTCTCCTTTTCAAAACACTCAAAACTCCACTCCCTCCTTCTACTCACTAAAGATCCAATTCGACCGGACCAAAATGGATGAACACAAAATCAAAGGAATTTCTTATAAGTGTGATGAAAAATATTTTTTGTGGGCACAATTTTGAGAACAAAGAATCTTTTTATGGCCATCTTAGAGGTGATTTCAGGAGAAGGGATGTTAGAGGCTGCTGTGCATGTCACGTTACTTGAGCCCCTCCCAGCAGAACTCCTAAAGGTAGAGCCGTCATTTGGCTAAGTACTCTCAGCAGCTTCTCTGCTCCCAAAACCCTCAAGATAATTTTTTACATTAAGCATAGGAAGGTCATCATTCTTGTTGATAGTGGGAGGCACCCTTAATTTTATTCATCTTTGCATTTCCAAAGAAATAATTGTTATATCGGTGTAGTCAATAATTTTCAAATCATGATGATTGTAATGGTAGTCCATGAAATGTGGAGGGTGTTTTTGAAAATGTGCATCTTCAAATTGGTGAATACCACCTAAAATCTAATATGTTTTCTATCTACATAGGTGGTTGTGGCCAGGCATTGTGTTGAGTGCTGGGAGGCTGCAGGACTGGGTCCCCATTCTCATGGATTTTAAAATTAACCATGCAATTTGACGGAGGAGGCCAATAATATAGAGTTCTAAGAAATCGCAGTTGGTTCCTCGGAGATCATCAGTTCACATAGCATGGAGAAATTTTTCTCAAAAAGGTCATGCATTATTTCCCAACTCCAATACCATACAAGCAACTAGGACACCCTTTGTTTTACGTGGGTGCCAATCCATCCTCTCTAAACATCAAAGTGGTTTTTTCCACTCCAGCGAGGGACTCCCCCTTCCATTGGTGTCCATGATCATTCCATTCCTTGTCCCATGAAGCCTTCCTCCCAATATCGCCCTATAATCATCCCTTTTCCCAAAAAATGGGAGTGAGAAAAAATTCAAAGAACTTCTTAACACAAGTGTTATCCGCCCTATTATGAGACCCTACTCTTCTCCTTTGGTCATGGTCCCTTAATAAATACGATTAAGTGGTGCATGTTTCCTAACTTTAGTGTTGTTGGCACAAGGGAAGACCGAGTTCAATGCTTCAACAACACACCAACAAAGACCTAACTAACGACCCTTTAAACAACACATGCGAAGCAAATCACGGTCTCACCCTAGGTGAGGTAAGGGGTTCTGAGGGACTCAAGTTTACATTAATCCAAGATGGGACACATATCTATGATTATAACAATTAAATTAGGAGAATACTTAGGAACAACTTACATAATAATTTTATTTATTCACATGTGAGGATCAAACCCACAAGTACCGAGGATAAACTCAATAATAATGACAAAATATACATCACACTTAGCATCAAAGAGTTATATTTAACACATCCACTATAGACAAAGCACTAAGCATCCATAGATCTATCTATCATTCATAATAGTTAATGCACTAAATAGATCTACAACATAAATATCACAACCTGAAAAGAAAGAATAACACATGATATACCTTGGTTCACTTGATTAATGGGGCTACATCCACCAACTACTTCTTATTCTTCTTCTTTATTGGTCTTCAATCTCTTACATTCAGTCTTCTCCTCTGCACTAAGCCACAAAGCCAAGCCCTTGTGGATAAGTGATCTACTCATTACTGAGATCCACCTTGCTTCAAAATGGGGTCAATGCATAGAGCCAACTCCTCTATAGAACAAAGCACTTACATAGAACGTATGTGCACAAAGAGGCAAAACTACTTTCCTCTTTCCTTAGCCGCATGCGCTTGTCTACATGCTGTTCTTTGGCGCAAGCACGCCGGCTACTTCTTATTTTTCATCCTTACATTTCAGCCTTCCTATATTTTCCCTTACAATAAGGCCTAATCGTAGGTAAACCCATGGGACGAAATCCAATACCCTAATACATAAACTCTAAAGAACCCTTGTTGGGTCCACAAAATGGGTGAGATCTGTTGATCTCGATGCATATGGCGGCTCCATCTTCAATGTATCAAAGAGACCAAAAAGTTTGTCAAACCCAATGTTTCATCAGAAACTTGGTCCAAGGGGCCAACAGTCCCAAAACTCACATGTGACTTCGTCTGAGTAGCTTTCGAGGTCGGAAACTACTTCTTTGAGCCCTCGAGCTTAGTTCCTTGTTGCCTGTTCGTCTTTCTGAGCCTCCTTCACCGGTGAGCTTGCGTCCTTTCTTGGTAACAAGCCCTTCACAGGTGTTGTTCCCGCTTTTGCAACCACTTGGTCCTAGTTGTGAGAGCCTTGTCCTTCGAACTCTTAGCAGAGCATGACGGGGCTTTGTCACACTTGCCGGTTATAACCCTCGTGCAGCTTCCATTCTCCACCACGGATGGCAGTAATCTACTTTTGGTTCGCACGCTATTCTTGTGATATCTTCATTCTATCGAATCCAGTGAGTGACTTAATCTATGCTCGAACTGTCAGTGCCTATTGATGTGCCTCCTGTAGTTGCGCTTCCAACTTCCTAAGATTTGGGTCTTTTGTGAGGTGTTCGTAGGTCTGCATGCTTCTATTTGTTATCTTCTTTCATTCTGAGATGATGATTATGATCCTTTCCACTACGCTCTTAGCGGATTCTTCCCTCTCATCATTCACTTATTGCGGAGTGCTAGGTACTACTTGAAGCTACAACTTCGTTACCCTTTCTTGAAATTATTGGATAGCCTCAGCGACTATCCGCCGGACCTCAACTGCCTCATGTTCCTCCTCTACTAAGAATGGAACATAGATAAGTGTTATGCTCACTACTTCCTTGAATGTAGTCTTCTTTGCAAGTAGCTAGTCCTTCCTTTTGTATATTCTCCTTGTCTTCCTCGAGCATCGCTCAAAACTCATATCTCTCATTTTCATAAGTGGTCCACCACGATGCTTGCTTCTAACTCATAGTTGCTCCAAAATTTCTTCTTTATCTTTCTTTAGGGCTTATGTGGCATGTTCCTTTTCTTCACCAGTTCGGCAGGCGAGACTCTATTGCATCACCGCTAATGCGCAGAGTTGGTTCATCCTCCAATTCTGTAATCTGTGATGAGGAGGGTGCATTAGGTACTACATGGCTAACTTAAATAGCTCATTGTATATCCTTCAAATCCTTCTCAACTCGTACATGCAACTCTTCTTGCCTTGTGCCATATCTCTATAAGAGGTCCTGGATGCATCTTCCAGCCAGCTCTATGGACTGAACTAATGTCATCTTCATGAGGTAGCCTCTAGCAGTGTGCTTTACTTGCATGGATGCTTCTTTCTTATCGAGGGGTTTATCGCGGAGAGAAACCTTCCTCTTCTTGATTTTTTTACATACCGATAGGGGGGTCAGCCAGTGATGTGGCTTAGCCTTCTCCTTTTTTTTCTCCCTTCTTCCCCTCCTATTTTGCGGGATTTACTTCATCTCCTCCTCCTCCCGTGGGTGATCCAGGCCCACTTTCCTCCGATGCGCCTCTCATGGAATCTCTATGTCTTAGAATTCCTCCTTTTTCTTCCTTCTTCTTCGCTAGATGCATCTAACATACTCAACTTGTGTGACCAAAGGGGCTTATGATAATGGGGTTCAAAATTCCATCATCAATAATACAGGAACTTTGTGACCATTTCCTTGATGATCTCCTCCATAGCTTCGTCGGTCAGCTTATAGTAGGACTATAATTTCTCCTTGCTCTCATCCCTACTCACAATGATATAAATGAAATGTCGATTTGCATGGAACATAGATAATGGTATGTAATGGGGAAATGTTCATGAAGTCATGTGAGAGAATGATTCTATGGAAACCTTCAACTATTGATAGTAAGTGGAACACTTCGTTTGACTTATATTATGCTCTAACGTTATCGTTCGTGTACCATAGAGTGGATAAATTCACAGCCAATGGCTCCAAAGGTTCAATCTCAGGGAAGGCATCTGCCGGCATTTTACAAGTGAAAAATGTGATCAACACCAACAATAATTGAAATAGAACTTGTATCCTTGATCTTTCCTTCCGGCCGGTCTTTCTCGAGCTTCGTTGATTTATGTAGCTCACCAATTCATTTTTCATCCCTCCACACACTTCCTACGAGGGTCCACCATGAACCCTTTGAGGTGACACAATTGGGGAGGTTCTTTGACGAGCTTTCCATTTATAAGATGGAAATCAAAGGCACTAAGCCATCACGGATGGGGCACCTTGTATCCTAAAACTTCCCTTCTCAACTTCAGAGTAGCTTCACCTCCATTACATGTGTTGTGTAGGAATGTAAGTCTTCAACAGGTGCAGAACTGTTGAGGGTCGTGTCCCTACATTCTTAGTCCTATGATCTGGTGGATCAATGTCTAATCCATAGTAATGCGTCTATCGAGCCACAAATATCCTCCATGGTATCACGACAAGAGGATTTTAACTCAAGTGTTTACCTCGGTGTCGACAAAGTGGGGATCTTCATTACATTCAATATACGTGGACTAAATGAGCTCAGCAATCCATGGTTGGGGAACTATCGTGGGCTTCTTCCCAGTCATCTTGCTGACATATTTTTGGAGCCGCGAGCATCACATAGTTCTTTTTGTCACCAAGGTTGAAATCGTTTTTCTTTAATGTTGGGATCTGTCCCAGCTTCAGCTTCCCCTTCTACGTATCCCCTTTGGGATGGCCACATGGTGATTAATGTATACTCAAAGTCATGTGGAATTTTTCGCGGTTAACATTGCGGTAAAGGCGGATCTAAGCTTGGTGAATTGGCGAGATGCATGGCATTAGCTAGATCGTCGCGATGATTTCTTCACTTCTCAGCAGTACGGTTAGTACATTTCGAGTGACATCTAGTCCAAGGGGAAGCCTGTATTCCCCTGGTCGATGATGCCTATACTTCTTTAATAGATTTCTCTAGATTGGTGCGCTCAGCCGACATTCTTACTGTTAACAAATAAGTCGGGGTAGGTAAGTGGATAGCGGGTTAAACAACATATGGCGAGGTCTAATAGAACAACTCGACACACACAATTACTTTGAACAATCACCAGGATAATCCGCGGTAGCAAAAAGTGGTCTTGGTGTAGTGTCTGACGGGTTAAATAAGCAATTTCGTAATGTATTCCTCCAATGGGCATGAATGCCTTAATCAATACGAATAATTCCATTTTGGTGTTGTCTCAATGTCCCAAACATGGTCTATTTTCCCATAAATGTGTTTCCTAACCATTCAGGATCATCGTTGTAATGGTCAAGGTGCTTCCAGTAGTCATATAGCTTCACCCGGTGAGAGTCCATTACAATAGTTATGTTGTTTTGGCCGAGGTTGAGGCGGAAGCACGCCTCCTACTGAAGTCTTCTCACGGAAATTCCCTATAACTTTTCCTAACTTGGATTTCTTCTTACTTGAGATTCCTTGCCTTCTTTCTTGTGATCGGAGTCTCGGGATTCATCTTTCTATTCTTATTCTTATCTTCTCTTAGCATGGTAGCTTCATGCCATTGATGTGATCTCAAAGGGTTTAAGTTAATATCCCTTCTCTCTTATTATTTCTTGGGTGGATATACTTCTTTCTTTCATATATAGGTCCTTCATTCCTTCTTGTGTTATTTCAACCTCAATAGCTAATTATCTTGCGTTACTTGTTTTTGACTCAACTTCTCGTTCTTCCATCCGATTCGATCTATTTTTTCTAGCTATGAGATCCCTTACTCATTTTTTCTTTTCTGCAACTTCTTCCTCTACTTTCCTGCACGGTCTAATCCTTCTTGATCCAGGTCTTTCCTAATAAAGGGAAAAGGGGCATTGTTCTCTAGCGAACGTGTAACTTCAAATTCTTCTTGTGTTGATGTTCCATGGATGGTAACAAATTACATTATTAACTCTTCCACATGGGGTTATCATCTTTCCTTTAAACAAGACTATTCTTAACTGCAATGGGAATTACCGCAGTGGGATTTCCCAAGATTTCCCAAGTGCTTTACGTCATAATATTCACTTGTGTCTCCTCATCAAGGACAGAGTCAATGTCGAAATATCCTATCCTTGTATCTATGCACTATTTTTCTTTCAAGATCACGGTAAACTAATATCTTTGTGATCATTCATTACTTCTTTTTGTTTTGTTGTAATAACATAGTGCGATCTTTCTTTGAATTTTTCTCTTTATGATTCTCTAACTTGCTCTTATTCTCTTGACTCATATTCATTTGTTCAACTTTAGCAATCATCCTTTGAAAATCTTCAACTTCATGACCAACAATTTTACAACAAGATAAATGGGACCTACACTAGGGCATTCCTTAGCAAGATGTCAGGTCTTAGGTTAGCATAATTTCAATCCTCTCTTTCTCTTGTAATGTCCCCAACTTCTCATGTACTTTAGCACTAGGATCACAATGTTGGACCTGCAATGGACAAGAATTATTTATAGGTTCACATCCCTTATTGGTCAAAATTATTTCTATGCGGAGGAATAACATATCTTTCTCTAGTTCTATCAAATTTATTGAGATCAACTCTTTCTTCTAATTGTACCCTAGCTTTCATGCTAGGAAATAATCTATCAAACATCCCTAGACCCATGCTCTAGAAACCATAATTTCTAAGTATCTTTATCAAAGCACAAAACTTTACCATTTTAATTATCTTACCTCTTTTTCCTTATATCAGATTTCTTTCTTATCACATAGTTTCACAAGTCCAGTATAATACTATGCACTAAAACAACAAATCTACCTTCAGCTTCTTGTCGGTTCCAAGAATCACGGTTTAGGGTCCACAGGAGCGGAACCATTTTTGGCACAAGGGTAGACTCATGGTTCAACGCTAATAGCGCGCAAAAACCTAACTACCTACCCTTTAGGGCTTTGCGAAGATGTGGTCTCATCCCAGAGGTAGGGCGGGGGGTTACGGGACTCAAAATTAATGCATGTGTCCTGGGACCTTATATATGTGATTATAACCTTACATGAGAGTACTTAGGAACAACACACAATAAATTCATTTATTCACATCCGCAGTCAAACCCTAAGTGATGATGACATTAATAATGAAATATACATCGCACTTAGTATCAAAAGTTAGATCTAATACATCCACTATAGACAAAGCACTAATAATCCATAGATCTATCTATCATTCATAATAGTCAATGCACTAAACAGATCTACAACATAAATATCCATGACATAAAGAAACCATCAACACATGATATATGTGGTTCAACCGATGTGGGGATACGTTCCACCAACTTATTATTATTGTTTATTATTATTTAATCTCTTACATTTTGTCTTCTCCACATTGCCTAAACCACGAAGCCATGCTTCACGCATAGGCAATTGATCTGCACTATACCGGATCCACCTTCCCAAAATTGGTCAGGGCATAGAGACAACTCCTCTACTAAGCACATATCCTTACATACACGATATGTTGCACAAAGCAACCCAAAAATTGCCTCTTGCACTTAGCCACTTATGCAGTTAGCTACATACTACATTTCTTACACTAAGAACACTTATCTACTTCTTATTTATACATTAGATTCCTTCCTATATATAATTTTACATCCCTTACAAAGGACTAATCGTGGGAAACCAATGGGATGATTCAAAACCTAATACAAAACCCTAATGAATCCCTTGTTGGGTCCACAAAAGTGACGCGTCATCTACTGTTTGCGTGCTCCATATTTAACCAACTATCAAAAGTCCATAGAGGTGAACAGGCAGATATTTCCTCAAAACTTGGTGAGGGTAACCGCGTTAACCCTCAACGAACTCACCATTAAGACAAAATTTCCCATTCATGTCATTGATGAGCTCTTGTATGAATTGAGTGGCACCAGTTTTCAAACTAAACTTAGGTCTGATTCACGGCTACTACCAAATCACGTATGAAAGAGGGACATTCCTAAGACTTCATTTAGAACTTACAAGGGGCCACTAAGTTTTTGGTCATGCCCTTTGGCTTCTATAATGCTCTCCACTTTCAAATCCTCATGAATCATGTCTTATGTCCTTTTTCATCACGTCATATTGTCTTGGTTTTCTTTGATGATATCCTCATTTATGAGTAAAACCTATACAACCCATCTTTCTCATGTGGATCCAGGGTTCTCCATCTACTCTATAAACACCAACTTTTCCTCAAACAGATTTTAAATGTTCTTTTTGGCAATTGAGTACTTAGGTCATCTTGTTGTAAAGGATAGTTGCAAGGGTGGATCAAAAATATTGAAGCTATACAAGATTAGCCTCACCCAAATAATCTTAAAATCTTGCGTGGATTTATTGGTTTAATAGGTTATTATGCTCTAGAGTTTGTTAAGAATTATGGAAAGATTGTGGCACCTCTCACTACTCTCCTTAAAATAAATTATTTCACTTGGACTCCAAAAAAAAAATCATGCCTTTCAAGACTTGAAATATGTTATGTTCACAACTCCTATCCTGACCCTTCCCGACTTCACAAATACCTTTTTCCTAGAATGTGATTCTTCGAGGAAAGGAATTGGAGCCATCCTTTATGAAAGAGGGTCAACCTTTTGCCTTTAGAAACAAACAACTATCAGAGATAAATTTGGGAAAATCAATCTATGAAAAGGAAATGTTGGCTATTATGCATGTCGTGGATCTTTAGTACCCTTATCTATTATTTAGGGAAATGCTAGAGTAGGCGAGATCATCAAATCCTGATATTTTTTAAGGAACAAGTACCTTTCCTCGAGCAACAAAAATCGATTTACCAAAACCTACGATTGAGTCAAACGTTCTTTTACGGGATGGTATGAAACTTTGTAGTTAACGGTTGAATGTGATGTGTGTCCAGCACTTAATAGGGAAACAATCAAATCTCACAGCACACTACTGCTTGCTTACGATTCCATTTGCTATTTGGTGGGATATCTCTATGGATTTTTATTGTAGGATTACCTAAATCACGGAATAAATCGGTCATCATAGTGGTAGTTGATTGTCTTTCCAAGTATGTTCATTTATGTGCTCTTCAACACCCATTTACAACATCCATTGTGGCTCAAATTTTGATGTATCAGATCTTCAAGGTTCATGGTGTGTCGCATTCTATTTTTTTTAATCACGACCCAACTTTCACAGCCAATTTTTGGCAAGAGCGTTCCTGTGGCTAAGGCACTTAATTGCATCTAGCACATCTTATCATCCACCGGTGATAGGGTCCGACTAAAGTTGTCAACAATTGTTTAGAAACATATTTGAGGTGTTTTTCATCGGAAAGGAAAAATTAGTGGAAATGGTTACCACTATATGAATGATGGTATAACACTTCTTACCGGCCAAACTACATGACTACTTTTGAGGAAGCATTATGGACAAAATCCACCTTGAGTTCCATGTGTAGAGGTGTCGAAGGTCTAGGAGGTTGACCAAGCGCTACCGTTTGAGAGGATATTCTTCATACCCACAACGCGAATTTGGTCATGGCCAAGAATCACGTGAAGCAACAAGCATATCAAGGTCGCTCTAGAAACATCCAATTTTACGGTGGATTAGGTGTTTTCTTATTTTGCAACCTGAGAAAAATTCCCTGAGGTTGAACATTGTATTTGGCACTTGAGGTACATGGTCCTTACGCATTCTCAAAATTATTAGGACGGTGGCCTATTAGTTATATTTTCTCAGTCATTCTAAGCTTCATCCTCTTTTTCATGTTTCCTTCTTCATCTAACTCTGGAAGTTTGGTTTGAGTTTGGAACTAAGTGACAAACTCAAACCAACCTTCGAGTTGGACGAAGAAGGCTCCATTTAGTTCACAACCACAAGCAATTTTGGACCCGGCCTTGAGGGATGAGTCTACGTGGGTGAACCATCAAGATTTTTAGTCCGATTGGAAAGATATAGCTCTAGCGGATGCTTGGGAGTAACTACCATTCTACAACAATTTTACTCATCTTAATCCTTGATGACCAACCTTACAAGAAAAATTCCCTCGAGGTTGAACATTGTCAGAAACTGGCACCCAAATTTTATGGTCCTTATACCATTCTCAAGAGTGTGGGACAGGTGGCCTATCAGTTATCTTTTCCCAGTCATTCTAAGCTTCATCCTCTTTTTCATGTTTCCTTCTTAAAGAAGGTGATTGGAACTAAGTGACAAACTCAAACCAACCTTCCCGAGTTGGACGAATAAGGCTCCATTTGGCTACAACCACAAGCAATTTTGGACCAGCATGAGGATCGTCTACATCGGCGAACCATCAAGGAAGTTTTAGTCCAGTGGAAAGATATAACTCTAGCAGATGCTGCTTGGGAGCCAACTACCATTCTACAACAATTTCCTCATCTTAATCCTTGATGACAATGTTTTTTTTAAGGGGCAGGACATGTTAGGGACCTAACCCATCACATAGGTAGAATAATATATTTCCATGTAATAAAGGGAAATATTAATAAGTCCTAGAAGTAAGGAATAATAAGTCCAATGTAAGAAGACCTAATAGAAGATTCTGCTTCTAGACGGATCTCCCTCTAGATTGTTCTTTTCATAGACATATTTAGTATAAATAGGAGTAGAGGGTATGCAAAGTTTTGTCTTGGATATTATTGTACTAGACCTCTTCTTTGCTGGAGGTTGCCCCCTCAAAGAGGCAAGTGAACATTGCTCTCAGTAATCAAAGTGCTCTTTCTAGTGTTATTCTAGTATCATTTTGGTATTATTGTGGTGTTGTTGTGGTTATATTGTTGTTCATCTACCATTTCTAGCTAATTATTTATTTTATCCATACTATTTTATATCTGGAATATTACAATAACTTTGCGATTTTTGGGTGTTCCCTATGAGTTGATTGCATCAACTTTCCACTTTATCAATTTCCCTTCTTTTTGTTTCTATGCTTAAGGATCTATCTGATGTGTTGAGGAATCCTAGACAATTTTTCCCTCCCTTCTCTGCTTGTTATCCGCTTAGAATTTAGGGACTGTAACTTGACATATTTAATTTTATTAATTATAGAGAAAAATAGATACAACCCTTACATGACATTTTATTTGATTTTATGATTTCAATTACTAATATATAAGTAGCCAATCTAAGACCATCTTTTATTTGCACTTAGATTGATAAAGTGGACATCTTAATATTACCATGGTAATATAGAAAATGATATGCCCTCAAACTTTCATGGGATAAATCCATTAATACTTGAACATTGTAATAAAATTATCAACACCTACTTTAAGATACTTCTCATGAGGATGAAAACTCATTCAACTATAATGTTCTACAAGTTCACTGACTTGAGTTTTGCATTTATAATTTGTTATTTTGTATTTATGTTGAATCGTATGACTACAAGATAACCAAATACAAAAAAAAATAAGGAGAATCTCACCCTACTCGGATTGTAAGGAATATTGTTCACTTAAAACAAACCTACTTTTATTATATATAAATGTCACACCACTCACTTTATCTTTTCCATAATTATTAGAGTATATAACGTTTATGTAAGTACATTTTCACTTTGTTTTACAAGGTCACTGAATTGAGTTTTTCATTTATAATTTGTTATTTTGTATTTATGTTAAATCGTATGACTACAAGATAACCAAATACAAAATAACAAGATAACCAAATACAAAATAAGGAGAATCTCACCCTACTCGGATTGTAAGGCATATTGTTCACTTAAAACAAACCTACTTTATTATATATAAATGTCACACCACTCACTTTATCTTTTCCATAATTATTAGAGTATATAACGTTTATGTAAGTACATTTTCACTTTGTTTTATAATATACTAGTTCATATTAGATATTAAATGTTTTATGAAGACACATTTTTACTTGAAATAAGACTTCTAATGTCAATGGAATACACAAATTTCAATCTACTATTTTAGCCTTCAACCTATTGAAAATAAAGCACACAATTTACTCCCAATAATTATTAACCCAACTCCCTTTTCTTGAATCAGTGGATGGAATAACACTAGTGATGAATGATGGTATTAGATATTTCTTGTGTGCAATAAAAATATGATTTAATGAACAATTGTTTAGATATTATATATTTTTTGCGCGCAATAAAAATATGATGTAATGAATGATTGTTTAGATATTAGACTTGTTGCGTGCAAATAAAAATGTAATGTAATGAATAATTGTTATAGACATTAGACTTCTTGTGCGCAATGAAAATGTAATATAATGAATGATTGGTTTATATATTAGACTTATTGCACAAATTAAAATTTAATGTAATGAATGATTGAATTCATGTGATTAGGTTTCCTATCACAATGAATAAAATTGATGATTTCTCTTGTGCCTTAATCGATGTGACAGATGATTGCATTTATGTGATTGGGATTTTGTGCCATGAATATAAATAATAATTTATGTTGTATCTTCGATTTAATGTGATGTATGATGGTTACATGATTAGTTATAATACTTGCGCGCCGTGAATTAGATCTGATGTATGGTGATAAGTTGATGATGACCCTTACACTTGAATAATTGATGTTTAGGTTGATGGCTTTGATCTAGTTGATTGTGGCTTGATTGTGTTAGTGGGATGTAGACACCTCCTTGTTCCTCGGAACAGTTGCTATCCGTGAGACCTTAAATGGTCAAAATCAATTGGATCCTGGGCTTGAGCATTGCTTATATGTCCTGAAGGTCCTAACCTTGCAGGGTAGGTTCGATGGGTAGTCATTTTAATATTCATTATCTGGTTGATCATTGTTTATAAATATCTTCAAAATGATTGTGATGTGCAAAGCAATGACGCTATTTATGTCTATATGTTGCTATCCTTTTTGTTGATGCGTTGAATGCGTCATTATCAATTTCAATGATGATTAGATAGTAATGCTTTTACGTATGATGTCGTTGATTTTGCATTGCTATGATTTATATTGTTGACATACTTTTCCTAATGCAAAAATATTTTATTTTTTTACCTTTTATGCTCCGCTTTCCTAGTCATAATGGAGGGGTCATTACATATGGTATCAAAGCGGGTTCAACCCCATGACTTGGGATCATTACACCTTCCACTATATTAAACACTTTATTAATAATTTATCACTAATTAAATTGAATTATGTCCCTACATGTAATCATGGTTAGAGGATGTCGCAGAGGTAGACGACATGGTGTTAAGGGAGGACATGCGATGCCTCCAGTAGAATCCACGTCGGAGGGGTCTAATCCCCAAGGATAAAAACAAGTCATTGGAAAATATAAGATTGTTGTCGGGGATGTGATTGGGATGATGAGGTCCTTTCAATGGATCTCAGAGGCCTTGATTAATCATATAGATAGAGATGAGGCCAGGGCGCCTGTACCCATTGAGGGTCCACCGCGCACCCAAGCCGGTACTGGTAGCATTGAAAGAGAACTCAAGAAGGTCAAGTTTGAAAAGTTCTTGGGTACCATGGACAGTGTAGCTGTCGAGTGATGCAAGAGCATCGCTCCACCTTGGCAAATGCACCAACACATAGATGTGCAATGGAGAAAGGGAGATGCACTAACCCTCCCATTTTTAAAATTTGAATATAATCCTATACAGATTAGCATTTTGTAAGGCTGATAAATGATAGGCCATGAATTTGTACAGGTAGTGGTTAGGGTTGCCTTAAATGGTTACCTATAGCATGTACAGATCGTAGTTAGGTATGGACATTCATTTATGGAATGTAGTCATAGAATTATGGTGTTGTAACTGAGATAGCGATAACACTAAGGAGATGGTGAGGATAAGATCGTGGAGCCCTCACTTTGTAATTAGGAGAATTGGGAGAGAGATCTCAGGTAGAGAGAGTCATAGGAGACTTAGGAGGTAGAATAGTTCTAAGAGAGAGCTTGAGAGAATTGGGACTCTATTGCAGTCCAGTTTTTGTAAACATTTGTATAGACACACAAAGATAATAGAAAAGTAGTTTTTCTTGCATATGGTGTGTTTACATATTTGTATTCATTGTTATGATCTTATATGTCATTTATGTTTGAATGTATGAACTGGTGAAGTATTGTATGAGTTTCAATTGTTTCTCGTCTTAGAATTTTTGAGTGCAGGGAGTGCACACAGTCCACAAGGAGTGCGTTGATAGAGGTGAGTTGACCTCAAGGAAATCTCAGGAGGGATACCATTGAACCTTCATCGGAAAAAGTGCGAGTGCACAGGAAGAACTCTTTGTCAAGTTCAGAGAGAAGCAGAGTTAATGAGAACTCTTTAGAGATCTGCCAAGAAGGCATCGAGAGAAGTGAAAGTGTGCAAAGGAAGAACTCTGTGATGAGTTAGGGAAGAACAAAGTTTCTGATTACTCTGTAGAAGAAGCTCTGCAAAGTTTGTATCAAACCAGGAGAATGCCAGGAGGGCGAGAATAATTTCTTGGCAAGAAATCCTTCCGATCTGAGTTTAACGAAATCCCAGAATCGCAAGGAGTCCATGGGAGATCGAAACCTTCGAGGAGATCAAGATAAGAAGGAATAATGCAAGGAGTGTGTATGTGATGGACTCATTCCAAGTCCTAAATCTTAGAAGAGATAATTCTCTCAGAAGCGTAAGAGAGAGCCAAGATAGTCTGGTTCACTGGAGAAAGTTCAAAGGCCAAAAATCTTTGAAGACTCTTGAAATCTTTCAAGTTGGGAGAGATATAAAGCCCAGGAAGAGGACCAAAAATAACCGTTGGATTGGTTGTAAGGAGAATCCTAGTCCGTTGGATCAGTGCTTAGCGAGCAAGGATAACGTAGGAGAAGAGAACAGATCCCGTCCATTGGATCTGAGTGTAGAGGGTCAACAACTTTTGGATCTAGACGAAAGTGCATGAGCCTTAACACTGTGTACACGTAGTATATCGTACTTGTCAAAGTCCTGAAGTCCCGAAGAAAGTAGGGACCATCCATCATCAAAGGCAACAGGTGGCGCAAGATTCGATTTTTCAGCTGAAAGTATTCTGGGAGAACTAAGTGCACAGGAGTTGAAACTCCCGAACCCCGAATACCCAAAGAGGATAGAGGCCATTAGATCAAAGGGGAAAGACACATCAAGAGATTGTGTGTTTTAGGTGAAGAAGCTCCAGGAGGAATGAGCACACAGAAGCTTGAAACACCAGAAGCTCGAAGAGCCGAAGAGACGAGAGTCATCGATCTGCAGAGGGACACTTTTCAGCATATCACGAGACTTGGGTAAGTTGTAGCGATGTTTGAAATTTCAAACACACGAAGTCTGGAATCGCGAAGAGATCTGGTCCGTAGATTTGGAGAGGGAAGATATGAACCGTCAATCCAGTGGTACCGTCAATATCAGGAGATTGACAATCCCACAAAATTTCGGGGCTTGAAGGAGTGTAAGATTTAACACAAGTCAGGAGGTCATGTGAGGACATCATCCAAGGTCACATGCAAAGAAGGAGCTTAGCAAAGGGAGCTTGTGGAGGTTGAGAATAAAGATTCTTGAAGGTTGGACTCACAGAGGAGATCCTTACTGTAGGTTCAGGGAGGCAAGTGGAAACAAATCTTCCACTCCAGAAGATTTCCATATGGAGAAAGTGAAAGTTTGAGAATCGAAACTCCTGAAGCCCAAAAGGCAAAATCAATGTCAGTCATTGATCTAGAGGGGAGTTAAATGGCGACAGATCACGGTGATCTGAGATCATGTGTAGATGGTAGGAAAGGAGATTTGATAGTAGTCGTTTATCACGAGGAAGCGTCGAGGGACCCGAGATCAATGGATGGGAAGGATTGTGGGGCCACAACTTTTGCGGAGGATAATTATTCAAGAGCGAGCCGCAATTGGAACCACGGTATTTGTAAATGGATATGTGGAAGCACGAGAAGGATTGCGGGGAGAAAAGTGGGTTGGTTTGAAACCGCTCTTTCCCATGCCCACAATCACGCATTAGCATAAGTACACAGCCCAGGGTCGTATGACGGAGGGGCTAATGCCAAAGGGGCTTATTCTTGAACTAGTGTTTGGGGAGCACGTGGAAATTATCTCACGGGTCTAATAGACCTACACACAGAAGGAAAAGGGGACCTGTGTATATTTTATTTGGGTAAAAAGAGGAACCTGGGGAGTCGATTCAACTCTGCAGTTAGAAATATCCTAGAGTGGGAGGTCACAAAACCCTAGGAGGGTAGGGGGGTTGCATCAAGTGGTATCAAAGCTTGAATTTTTGTCTATAGATTTCAGGAAAAAGAGAAAGAGGGGAATGCCTTTATTTTGTTTGCAGATAGTAGATAAGGGATATGGTAAAACGAGATGACCTGATAACATCAGGTGGTATAACAAACAAGAATTTTCCTGTAGATAACAGGTGAAAGGGAGGTAGAGTACTGATTCTCTTTAGGAGGTTGTTGCATGAGCTCAACAAAAAAAATTTAAACAACCAGGTGAGTTGTAAGAGAATATGGAGATGCTTGCAGATGTAGAGTAATCCATAGGCTTGCCAGGAGGGCAGGTAGAAGGTAGAAATAGATATTAAAGGCCATGAGCATGATCGAAGAGAAGGCCGTAAGAAGAAATGCAATCCAAATATGGATCTGGAGCTCATTGAAATAAGATCATGGATGGAGCCGTTGACATTAAAAATGTAGCGCGATGCTAAAGCGCATTTGCTATATGAGTGGCCCATGAAGAAAAAGGTGATGTGGCCATTCAGGATATTGTTGGCCAGAGGACAATAACAACTTTTAAAGAGGTGGTTGAGGTATGTTGAAAGATTAAGAGATGAAGAGAAAGTGGTTCACATTTGTGGACCAGAAATTGGAAGGAGCCTCAGTGATGAGGAGTAGGTGTGATCAGATGAAGATCTCACAAACTGCCAGGTGGAAAAAAATGGACTTTCAAGTTGCCAGGTGGGCAATAGAAATGGATCACAGGAAGGTCTCGTGTACTACCTGTTAGTTTTTCTTCATATGAGATATAATCGATGTATTATTACAATAATGAATGTTCCATATATAGAGAACATAAGGTGACCATCCATGAAAGGATGTTTCCCTTGAATAATCAATAACTATTTGTTATTAACATTTACTTGTTATATAATATATAATAATTATATTATTAATTATTATCTTTAGAGAATGTCTTCCCGATGTTGTCCAAACATCAGCACTCCCTCTCAACGAGGGAGACATTCTACAACATGCCACTCTTGTCTTTGAAGTATAAAAATTTCACCCTAGACTCATGACACTTGTCTTTCAGTCTTGGGATACATCTCTCTCCCACCTAAATCGAGGAGAAACTCCTTCTACAAATCTCCCTTTGAGCCAATTAACTCTCTCTGAGGTTAGGCTCACTTTCGGTCTAGATGTAAAAGAATATAACATCTTGAGTCTTTATAATTCCTTGTCAAATCACCATGAATAGGACAAAGACTACACCATGATCTTTCACCACAGGCACACACCTATGAGTGAATGTCGGCTTGATGCTAACTAACACGTGGAAAGCTATTCAAGCACCTTGAGTCCATATTATTCCTTTTCATGATCAAGGAAGGACTATGCCTGGGCCCATTTATCACAGGTGCACCTTTGTGATAAATGTATCCTATATCCCTTGGTCCACATCCCAATGTAGGGGAAGTTATGCCTGATGCTGAAACATCAACACTCCCTCTTAGCTAGGGAGGTATCTTTCCATAGTAGTACACAACTATTGTCCAGAGACACACATTCTCTACCAGTGGTACAAAACCACCATAGTAGTAAAAGATTTTTCACACATGGCACTCCCATGTGGACTTCTAGAGGCTACTCCCTCTAGGAACACTTAGGGTCAAATCCCCATAGTGTGAGATATCAAGGGTCAACTCCCTTGACATGTCCTCATGTTCTCTAAACATGGGACGATGGGCTATAAGCCCAAATGCAGTTATTCCTTCTCGAATAAGTGTTCCACTTATCCCTTCTCGGATAAGTGTCCTTAGAAATCAACTCAACTCAATTCACAAAGGAGTACGATCTGGAGAAAGTTTGTTACACATGGCACTCCATGTGGACTTATAAAGGATACACCCTCTAGAAACACTAGGGTCAACTCCCATAGTGTATGATGTCAAGATTCAACTCCCTTGACATGTCCTCATGTGATCTCCACATGGGACATTGGGTTATAAGCCCAACTGCACTTATTCCTTCTCAAATAAGTGTTCCACTTATCCCTTCTTAGATAAGTGTCCTCACATATCAACTCAACTCAATTCACAGAAGAGTACGATCTGGAGAAAGTTTGTCACACATGGCACTCCATGTGGACTTCTAGAGGGTACACCCTCTAGAAACACTAGGGTCAACTCCCATGGTGTATGACATCAAGGGTCAACTCCCTTGACATGTCCTCATGTACTCTCCACATGGAACGTTGGGTTATAAGCCCAACCACACTTATCCCTTCTCGGATAGGTGCCCCACTTATCCCTTCTTGGATAAGTGTCATCATAGATCAAATCAACTCAATCACATAGGAGTACGATATGGAGAATGTCTCAAGAAGCTGCAAACATCAACACTCCCTCTCAGTGAGGGAGGCATTCTCTTCCAGGCCAAGTTTGTCACAGAAGTACTTAAACTTCATCCTGGTTTGGTAAGAACATCAAAAACCTGCTCATCTGTAGGAAGGTACTGCACCAATACTTCCTTCCTCTGCACCATGTCTTTGATGAAATGGTACTTAATCTCAATGTGGTTCAATTTGTTATGAAACACTAGATTATCAGAGATCTTCACACAACTTTGGTTACCATAATGAATAATGGTTGGATCCAACACATGTTCAGATAGGTCTTCAAGGAGCTTCTGAGGCCACACTACTTCACATATTGTCATACTTAATGCAATGTATTATTCTTCTGTTGTGCTCAACGCCACAGAAGTTCATTTCCTACTACACCAAGAAACCATGAAAGATCCCAAAGTGAAGCAACACTTGAAGGTTCTCTTTCTGTCCACTACGCTCCCTGCCCAATCAGAGTCAATATATTCCTACCATATTATATCAATATTGGAAGTATATCTCAGACCATGTCGAACTGTGCCTCGCAAGAATCTCAACACATTCTTCACAACAATCTAGTGTGTCTATCTCAGTTGGCTCATAAATTGGCTAAATGCACTCACTGCATAGAAAATATTTGTTCTAGTGTTAACCAGATACATTAATGATCCAATCAGTTGTCTGTATGGGGTCGTATCAATCTTGTCGGAATCGGAAGAAGACACACATAGTTTCTTCATATTCCTCACCATAGTTGTAGCCATGCGTTTCAAGTTTAATAACTCAAACTTCTTCAATTTCTCAACTGTGTACTTCCCTTGACTCAGGAATATCTCATCAATTCTTTGCTACACCTCTAGTCCCAAGAAGTAGTGAATCATACCAAGGTCCTTCATCTCAAACTCAGAGGCCAACGCATACTTGCATTCAATAATAAATCTCTATGCACCTTTGAGGAATAAATCATCAACGTAGAGGACCAAAATCGGGGCGTCACCATTAACAGTTTTGTAGTACATGTTGGGAACAACATCACTTTTGTTGAAGCCCAAACTCATCAGGTGTCCATCAATCCTTGCATACCAAGCTCGAGGTGCCTGCTTGATTCCATACATGGCCTTATTCAACCTACACACATGATACTCCTTCTCATGTATGACGAAACCATCTAGCTGCTCGATGTATATTTCTTCCCCAATATCTCCATTGAGAAAGGTTGTCTTCACATCCTTTTGATGTAGTTTCCAACCCATGGATGTTGTGAGGGAAATAATCATTTGAATAGAAGTGTATCGAGCAACAAGAGAAGATGTCTCCTCATAATTTATTCTCTCCACCTGAGATAATCCTCTAGCAACAAAAATTGCTTTGTTCTTTTCAATGCTTCCATAGGCTATATCTTTGATATTATAGATCCATTTGGAATTCACTACAGACTTCCTTTCAAGTCTCGGAACAATATACCACACATCATTCTTTATGATGGACTGATATTCCTGTATGATGGCATCTCTCCATACTAGATGCCTCCTCATAACAAGAAGGATTGGAATCAATGATGTAGCTCATAGCTAAAATAGAGCACGAATATCTTTGAGGTCTCTTTCTCTCTCGAAAAATACCATGAGGATTTGCATGTCCTTCTGCCTCCTGTAGAGTCTGACGAGCCCATGCAAGTATCTTCCGACCTACTGCAATATCTTTGGAAATGTTAAGTGGAGAAACAATATTAACGTGATCAATTTGATCAATAGGTGATGTCTCCCTCTGAACTGGTGGAGCGTGAGGGGGAGAAGGCACCATCTCTTCCTGTCTCTCACCATCAATATCCATGTGAGATCCTCTATATCTCCTGAAGGATACCTCCACATTAAGGGTAACATTTTTTCTCACCTCAATCTATTTCTGACCAAGGATGTATATCTAGTATTCCTTTGAAGACTCATTGTACCCCACAAATGTACCCTTTCTTCCTGAAGGGTCTAGCTTGGTCATTTTCTCCTTGGGTACATGAATGTATACTGGACACCCAAATATCTTAAGTGTCCAACTTCAGACTTCACTCTGGGGAACTCCACCTCAGTAGTCATGTTCCTCAAAGTCTTGTGACGACTTATATTCTGAGCATACACTAGAGTCATGGATGCCTCTACCCACATAAACGTAGGTAAATTCTAATCATACTAAGTAATCTTGCACCATACTTGATATATTGATGTTCCCTCATGAAACCAATGTCTCAAGCATATCAAGTTTCCCTTATGGAGCTAATGTCCCTAAAGGCATATGAAGGTTTCCTTGTGAAACCAATGTCTTGGTTCCTTTATCTGACTGTCTAAGGCATGAGATCTTTCTTCCTTCATCTCTTACTAGGTCAAACGATACATAGTCAAAGTTTTAATACGCCGACAAATAATAAATCTCGAGGAAAACAATAAATCTCAATGATATAGGTTAATGGATGCAATACATCCTGAGCAACACTTCGTGGAGTTGAGATTCAAGTTTACCAGATGGTCCTGTGAAGAAGGGATTACACATGCCTTTCCACATACCGACTACGGCTATGTCATGGTTGCCTAACATTGGACTTCACTGACCAATGATGCCAGATTCACTGAGCACACGAATGTCATCGGGCGTGTCGATGAGGCAGTGCAAAGTCACCATGTCTGGCATTGTTGAACTCTAAGGAAACCATGTTCTGCAAAAGCACTTCAGTCTGCATTTCTTATACATTGATCTGCGGAAGGTAGAGCATGCCCGAGTATGTGTAGAATCGTACCTATGGGCTGGAGGATAACTTGAATATAATACCTCCCTTTACCAAATCCGTCGCGCTGTATGACTTGAGAACATCACGTCCCAATCAAAATATTGATGGCCACTAAAGTAGTCTCCTCTAGAAAGAGTAACACAGATGCATGGCTCAAATAAATTGTCGAATGGACCCCAAGAGGTTGGTCTTCCCAGTAGTCGTCCATTATTCGTGTTTGCATTAATGGCGAACTGGAGCACAATAGTTTGGAATTACTTGAACTCTGTGAGTTTGTGAAATCGCTGCTCTTACGTGCGGTGTGCCTCTCGAAGCCATCAATTTTTTGAACAATAACTAAATCTGAGAAAGAACTTGTTCTTTAAGTTATATTATTGGCATCATTGACCAGGATAAAATTGCTCACCTTGCATGGCAGTGTCCTCTCTTTAAAGCCAAGGATTTGGCAACAATCTCTTGAACCCGACGATTGAGTTGTTCATGTGGACGATTGAGTTGTTCAAGGGTTTCAATGAGCCATTTATAATATCACTGATATTT
>SNQJ01S0014383.1:60037-83388 GCA_010110895.2 Picea sitchensis | reverse complement strand
CCGATGTTGATCATGGCACTGCTTGTACTTGTCATTGAACTTCTGTAGGATATCCTGAACCTGTTGGTGGATGTGTTGGATCTTCTCAATGAACTGGTTGGATTTTTCATCTTCATTTGGAGTAGGATATGAGTCGGTCGAGGTGACCGCAAGGGGAACTGCAAAAACTATGGGACCCAATGGTTCAAATCCTAACCCCACCTAAAATGGGTTGTGGTCAGTTTATCTATGTAGGGCTCATTTGTAGCTATGATGGACATAGGGAAGGCTACCATCCCATGTGCAATGGTGCTTGGAATTATACATGCGAAGGATATGCACAATCATTCAATTTACAACCTTGGTTTGGCCATCTATCTAGCGGGTGGAAGTCCATGGATTTGGTGATCTTGGTGTCCAATAGTGACCAGAGGCTTGACCAAAATGTTATGAGAAATCGACTATCCCTATATGAGACAATGGTTTGTGGGATTCCAAAATGTAGCCAGACTCGTTCAAAGAGAGCTTGGCAGTGGCCTCTGCTGTGATACTCTTCTTGCAGGCAACCAGAATCACCATCTTAGAAAAGCGATCAACGACCACAAAAAAAAAATCATTTCCCTGCTTGGTGGATGGGAGGCCTGACATGTAGTCCATTGAGATGGATTTCCATGGCCTTTTAGGAGTAGGAAGAGGGGTCTACAGGCCCTGTTTCTTAGTGGTGGGTTTGGCAATAGTGCAGGCAGTGTAGGACCTAATATACTTTTTGACCTCATGTTGAAGTTTCGAAGAGTAGAAATGTTTTTGTAGCATAACCACTGTCTTTGTGACAACGAAGTGTCATGCCACCTGACTGTATTGGGCTTCCTAGATCATCTTCACTCGCTCTCGTGATGGAACATAGATATGGCCCAGACGACATAACAACCCATCCTGAAGATGGAAATTATCGACAATTGCATTTGCACCCAACATTTGGTAGGTGGTGGTGAAGTATGGGTTTGTCTCATAGAGTTGGGGCCATCCATAGGTCTCATGGCCATAAGAGTCTAGCACCGTGGTGAGTGCCACGATTGGTGGTCTTCTGAGGAAATCATTGACATTGTTGGTTCTTCTTGTTTTATACTTGATGTTGAGGTGGAATTGCTGCAAGTATGTGGACCACTTTTGATGGCGGTCATTCTTCAATTTTCCTTATGTCTGCATGAACTACAATGGCTTTTGATCAGTGTGGATGACTGTCTCCTTCCCAAGAATGTAATGTCTCCACTAGCAGCAGGTTTTCAGAATGGAGTACATTTCTTTGTCATAAGTAGGGTACTTATGGATAACATATGATAGTATCTTAGTATGATAGACCATGGGGTGTCTGTGCTATGTGAGAATGGTGCCCACAACATAGTTTGAATCATCTATCTCAATCTCAAAGGGTTTTTGCAAGTCTTGTAGTGAAAGTATTGGGGATGAGCACAAGTGCTACTTCAAATCATCGAATTCTTGTTGTTGGGACCGACCCCACGCAAATTTCTCTTTACCACAACCCCTGGTTATTTGGATGAGGGCCCATGCAATATGGGAGAATCCCAACACGAACCTGTGGTACAAATTGGGAAGGCCCAAAAAGCTCCAAATCTCAGTGAGTGTGGTTGGGGCTGGCCAGTCACGGATGACTTGGATATTGATTGGATCCACATGTATGCCATGCTAATAAATGATGTAGTCCAAGTAATGGAGCATGTCCATTCTGAGGGAGCATTTTTCCAAGTTGGCGCATAGCTTGTGCTACCGCAGGGTGTGCAAAACCTGTTGAATATGTTGCAAGTGTTCAACCCAAGTCTTGCTATAAATGAGAATCTCATCCAGATACACCACTACAAAAGTATTGGTGAATGGTCGTAGGATATTTTCCATCATCCTCATAAAAGTGGTTGGACCTTTTGTCAAACCAAAGGGCATGACCAACCATTCAAAATGGCCTTCCTTTAACTTGAAGGCAGTCTTCCATACATTTGTTTGTTCTATGGAGACCTAGTGATAGATAGACTTCATATAAATGTTATTGAATTTTTCTCCCCCCATGAGTTGATGAAGGAGTTCGTCGATTCGTGGAATCAGGTATCGATTTCTGACTGTGATTTTATTTAGAGCCTGGTAATCAATGCAGAGTTACTAGGTTCCATCTTTATTTTGTACCAACACGATTGGGCTCCCGCAAGGTGATGAGTTGGGATGGATGTGCCCCTTGTGGAGAAGTTCTTGGATATGTTTCTTTATCTCCTCATTCTCTAACAGAGAGAGGTGGTAGAATGTCCCATTGGGAAGTGGTGCGTCGTGGGTCAAATTGATGGGGTGCTTGACCTGACAGTGTCGAGGTACCCTGAAAGGTGAGGAGAAGATATCTGAGTATTCTTCCACGACCTTATTTACTTTATTATTCTATGTAGAGAGGTCAACTGTAAAGACCTTGGATGTGGCTGTGATGTTTCACTCATTCTGAGAGAGAATAACAAAGAAGACAAACTTCCCTGTCTAAGAGATGACCTTCACGCATTGCTTAGCAGAGATAAAGTAAATAACACTAGGTCGGACTGCCTCGGGTATTCTCTACAATTTCTTGTTCAAAGTAATAATAACACTACGAGGCCTAGACTCATATACAACATGAACTTTCCATAAATAAAGTTGTCCCAAAATAACATTACAAACTTCAAGAGGAGAAACATCACATAACACCTCATCTTTGAAGGGCTTGATGTCATATGACAATCAACACTGTTGGCTGACGTGGAGATTGCTTCCTTAGTGAAGCCATCCAATGGTGTAGGGTTTTGGGTGCGGCATTGTCGGCAGGGCCAGTCACTTGACGACCTCTACTGATATGAGGTTATTTTGGCTACCGATATCAACGATGAAGTGCAGCGGGGTGCCTTTTACCCACATCTATGAATTGAAGAGGCACTCTCCTTCTTCTAGCTCGTCTGGTTCACCAGATTGGAGCTTGGTTGTAGCAATAGTGGCATTGGGTTCCATTTCAATGATCCATATTCCCCTTTCAGGATCTGACTCAGAGTCATAACCCGCATCTGATTCAGAGGATTTCACTTCAGCCATCAATGACTTCTTTGAGTGACAGTCAACAGTGTTATGCCAAGGTCTCTTATGGAAGTTGCACCACTTCCCGATATCTTTCTTTGTCTTTCCAGAGTCCTTTTATTGCGGTTTGGACTAGTTGTCCTGATACTATCCATATTTGGTCTATCCTTTGTTCTGTGGGTTGGGTCTACCCTTTCCTGGAATTTTTTTTCGAGGTTCCCAGGCCCAAATTTTCGCGTCTTTTGTTTGAGATTTTGCTCGATTTTAACGGCATATCAGTAGGCCACGCCCAAGGATGATATATCCATAAATTCCATTTCTATCTGGATGTATCTATGCAGAGCATCGCGATACTTGATCACCAGATGTCGCTCTGAATATTTGATACCCAACTTGGTGCGCAAGGTATGGAATATGTTTGTGAAATCTGACAGTGCTTGGTCTCTTTCTTTCTAGGATGTGGTCCATTTGGTATACAAGCCATCATAACTTCTGACAGGGAAGTATTTTTCATTAATATCATCCCTGAAGGATTCCCAGGTGGTCGTGAATGTAAATAATGAGGGTTCCTCTGTTTCCTTTTTCTCCTAGAAAGTTTTCCACCAATATTTGACATCAAGAATGGCTTTGAGGAACACAAAGGTAATATTTTCTCTATTCTAAAAGTTATGGATAGAAAAATACCCTTCAATTAGATTCAACCACTTTTCTACAACATCTGAGTCTATATGACCTTCAAATATAGGAATATTGAAGTTTATTTGTACCTTTAAGGCGGCGGCGTCTCCGCTAGAAGAAGATGTGTCTCCTATTGGTAGTCATCGAAGGATTTGCATGAAACTATCCATCATCTCGTTCCTCTGTTGCATGAGGGCTTCCTCAAGAAACATTTTGAAAGGATCTCCTGTCTCGTCATATTTATTTTCTCCTACCATTAGAGGTTGGCTGGGCTTGCGAGAGATTTTTTCCTCAATAGAAACAAGCTCGAGACCCAACTCTTTGTACTCCGACCTCGTTGGGTACATGCATTAAGACGACAAGGAGAAGACTTCTCTGATACCACTGATCCAGATTTTATGAGAAGAACAAAATGACTATAGACTATTAATAGGTGCTTAACACAAAATAACAGATATATAGTAAAATGGGTTTTCTATTCAATAAGGAAATAAGATGAAACTGAATGTAGCAGAAAACAAGCTTGCTGGAATTTTGGCGGCTTATCTCTGAGAAAAGATGCGACGACTGTGCTCATTCGCAAGAAGATGATTACAATGAGGCTCTGAAGGCATTTTTACAATAAACAGGAATGTCAAAAACCCTAGACATCCCAAAACCTAACCCTAGGAGATGAAGCACTAAAAGTCATGTGGGCCCCATTTGGATAAGTTAGTACATCAACTTCCTGGGGTCGTAACTTTTGCATACGATCTTCGTTTTAGGTGCACAATAGTTCATTAGAAAGGTATCATTGAGGAGATTCATTTTCAGGGGATAATTCAGAGCCTTCGGCTATCATTCAAAATCTCGATCCCAAAAAATGTCATTTAGGCCCTCAAAATGGCCCCAGAAGTTAAAAACTGCTAAAAAAAAAGTAAATTACCAAAACTGCCAGAAAACTATTTTGAGCCAGTTGGAAAAGGTGGGTGGCCACCGATATCCACCTGGATCAATTTGAGTTACCCAAATTTGGTCACATCCACACGTGGAAGGCATAGGTCACACTGAAGATATGTATGCAAAGGTGGGTCAGATGAGGGAAGATCTGTAGGGATATGCATCTTAGCGCAGATCATCGTAGTGACAGATTCAATATAGGTAGTAATGTCTTCTTTGATGTCTTGTTTGAATTCCTTGATTGTGGTGTTGATGGAGGAATGCAGGTTTTTATTGATGATGGAAATATTGGCATTGAGTTGTCTCACTTCTTGTTGGGTTTATGTGAAATTACAGTACAAGGTATTGAAGCAAGATTCCAAGTCTTGGCTATGGGTATGGGCCATGATGAAGAGGGAATAAGAAAAGGGGCAGCTGGGACCACACAAAAAATGGGTTATGGGTGAAGTGTATCATAACAATCAGGGAGATGAGTTGAATCCAATGGGGTAAATCCCAAATAAGGGTGTTGGAAGGGGGTCAGGTCCACTAGAAAAATAATTTGTTGAAAAATTATAGGTATGACTGCGATAAGGGAGAAGATATAAATCCAATGGAATGTCTCTCAAATAATGGTGCCAACAAGATCCAAACTTTTTTTATTTACTCCTATGGAGTTATACTCTGATCTAAAGAATATTGTAGTGATGAAATGCCCAAATGCTTAACAAGAATAAATGTGTAGTAATTTCACAACCCAAATGTAGGAGACATAGTTGCATGGAAATATATCTTGTATGTTCTATTTTTGTTTCCATCCCAAAGGTTAGGATATTCAAGGGTTCTATAGACAATGGTTTTTCCTATGTTATAGCTCTTTGATATACATGTGGGGTGCAATAGTACTATTCGACCAACTAAGGAGGCTAGACTATGCCCTTAACCATACTGCCTGACTACCCATGTACTAGAGAGTATCTTACCGAGTGTTGTTCTCGGTGGCACTATACCAGTCAAGCGACTGATTGATTTATCTATGGAGGGCTTCAAGACATCTAGGTCGATCTGTATACAGGTGTTGTTTTATGTGCTACCACTCTAAGGGGTACCAACAGGGGTTACAAGGGTGGCAAAAATATGTGTGCTTAAGTAACACTTGTATTTCATGCATCTATGAATCCCTGAATGTGGGTTTATGTACGTAATGACAAATCTTTCTAGCTTAAAGATGTTGGAATACATATCTACCCTGGGAAAAAAATTAACCCGCAATTTTCTACCGAGGAAGGTGCTCCAATACAACTTGTAATATTCCATATATAAAATAGTATGAAGAAAATAAATAATTATCTAGAAATGGTAGATGAACAACAATATAACCATAACACCACCACAATAATACCAAACTGATACTAGAATAACACCAAAAAGAGCACTTTGATTAATGAGAGAAATGTTCACTTGCGTCTTCGAGGGGGCAACTTCCAACACAGAAGAGATCTATTATAATAATATCCAAGGCAAAACTTCTCATACCCTCGACTCCTATTTATACTAAATATGTCTATCAAAAGAACAATATAGAGGAAGATCCTTCTAGAAGCAAAAGCTTCTATTAGGTCTTCTTACATTGGACTTATTCCTCCTTATTGCTAGGCCTTATTAATATTGACCTTTATTACATGGAAATATATTATTCTACCTATTTGAGGGGTTAGGTCCCTAATAGATACTTATGAATCTCAGAAAAAATCGGTTGAAGGAAGTCAGGAGAAATTTAATTTCCATACAAAGATGAATCTAGAAATAAATAAATAAATGCCAGGAGAACTCTAAATCTGAGCCAATCGATTTCCAAACACAGAGATAACTCAAAGGAATGAAATCGCCAGGAGGGAAACAAATCTAGGAAAATTTAAGTGATAAACACAAAGAGAATCCAAGAAATAAATAAAACGCCAGGAGAAATCTAAATCCAGGATAATCAATTGGCCAACGTAGAGATAAATGAAGGAGTGAAATTTGCCTAGAGGGAAATGGATATGGGAGAAATTAAGATCTAGATGCAAAGAAAATCCAAGAAATAAAAAGAAAACATCAGGAGAACTCTAAATCTGGGCGAATCAATTGGCCAATTCAGAGATAGCTCAAGCAATGAAATCACCAGGAGGAAAATGGATATGGGTGAAATTAAGAGCTAGACGCAGAGAGAATCCAAGAAATAAAAGAAAAATTCCATGAGAACTCTAAATATCAGTGAATCAATTGGCCAATGTAGAGATAACTCAAGGAATGAAATTCCAGAAGGTAAATTGATCTGGGTGAAATTAAGAGCTAGACGTAGAGAACTTAAGGGAGTCACATGGGTCTATTACACAAAAAAAAAATCGTAGAGAAAGCGTGCCATTGCATAGTCTTAAAGGAAACACATGGGTTTGAATGAAGGGCATATGTTGAATGATTTGTACCCAATGCAGAGGTACCCAATGATGGTGATTTGTTGGACAAGTGTGAAAACATAGAGAATCTAAGGGTTAAGTTTTGTTGAGCAAAGGGGGAAAAGCATAGAGAACAAGTCACCCAAACGTGTTGGGAAAGAGTCTGAAGGCGCATAGACAAGGTAAGATGAAAGGAAGTTTTTCCCCTTTTTCCAACACATAGGGTAATCAAATGAAATCTCTCAAGGGTTGAATGGAGAGGAAAGAAAAAGGGCTGAGTGAAGAAACTAATGCAGAGAAAAAAATCATTATTGAGCAAGGAAATGAACACAAGGTCACACTTCCTCCATCAACGCAGAGGCAATAAAAGTTGCAAAAAACGGAGACTAAAATAACCAATGAGCCAAAAATATCATTGAGCATAGAATAAAGTGCATTGGTAAAAATCCATTAAACACAGAGGATGCATTTGTAAAGGGAGCGCAGGGGAGAAAACAGTGAGGCGAATGCTGAGAAAAAGAGTTGTATAAAAATGAAAGGAAGGTTTCATAATTAAAAAAAAACAAGCATGACAAGAATCATCATACTAACTAAGCCTCAATAGCTAATAGGAAAATAATGAGCTGAGATCGCTCTCAGGAATCTATATATTAAATTTTATCACAGTTGGAGAATTCTAAAAATTGAATACAAATTAACATTTTTGCAATTATAAACTTTAGGAGAGTACGGTAACCGAAGAGGAGAAGTCGAATATGCCCTCCTGCGCTTGCAATCCATCCATCTCCCCACTTGTTATCTATGAATACTTCACTAGTACCTTCCAACCAATGCTAGGGGTACTCTTCTTCCCCCTCAACCACCTGAGCTACAAAGGGGCCACACACAACAAAAACCAAAATACTCTAGCTCCCATCTCGCCTCTCAAGGTAGAGCTACTACTCTCTTTCTCAAGATAGGTATGCCAACTCTCACAATTAAAACCAATCATAATTAATGCAACATAACCTTACTCATATGAGTGATGATATATTCCTCCCCTCATCCATTTCTTTTATAGAACTTTTCTTAGTGACCACTTTCCATTTCCACATTATGTTTTTTTTTTAATTAATTAGGAACTAGTCCCCCTATACACTTGTCACATGTTCCCTTACTTGCACCAATAAATCTACAATTAAATTAAATTAAATTTCAATTTCCCTCACCCATCCCAAAAATGCTCCTAAAATCACTCTTAGTTGTCCCTTTATTCCCTTTATTTCCCCTCTAATGACTAACTCCTTTCTAAAACTGAGTTGTCTTTAAATTAGGAAAGTTCTTTATTTAAATTAGACTAGATACCTTTTTATTCTTACACATTCTTGTTTTCTTTATTCCTTTCTTAATTTTAAATTCTAATTTAGTTTTACTTGCACAAGTGTATTAATCACTCCTTAGGATTTATTTTTATTTTCATTGATTCTTAATTTGATTTATTCCATCCCGTCATCGTTTAATTTAAAATTTTAGTTTTTAGTCTTCTCACTCACTTAGACTTAGGCTTAGTTAAATATTTAATCGTGAACACCTAGACCCTTAAGTATTATTCTTAATAAGTTCATTCTTTAGTTAATTAATTAATCAATTAATTAATTCGGCAGGTGCTCAAGGTTTTAAGGTTTAACATTCGCTCAAGTTTTCTAGGCCACCTAGATTCATGGACTTGTTATTTTTATACCACGATGTTCTCTTTAAGACGCACTTCGTGCTCCAAGGGTGTCAATCGCCTTTGATTCAAATTTTAATTACACAACGCGCCCTTCAATATGCACTACGTTCTTCAAGGGTCCCATTGACATTTGACTCGTTTTGGTAGTTTTCCAATCCTTGGAGTCAATAATGCATTTGGGAGACCTTGTGAGAGACTAAGAACCTCTAAGGAATAAGGACCCTGCCTTAGTGCGCGCCCCTCAGAATCATCATGAGTGATTGTCTCAGTCTGCTGCCATGACATCATGGATCTCTTGAACTAGGTAATCGTTAAACTACAATTTGAGCCACACCGAGAGTGCTAGTAGGTTGTGGCAGGGTTTCTTCCACACCTCTCCCTCAATATCTAGTTGTTTTGCATGGCCCCTTTACTCGTTATATGAGTCCTATTAACAAGGAATCGTCAACCTGCATCCATCAACGAAACATTGTCAATGATACATAAACAACATCATAATATACCCGATCATATGTCACATATGAATAAATAAATATACCCAAACCAATACAGTCGACTCCCTTACTCGATCTAAATTCCAAGGAGGTTCGTTGATGCCAGTGGAATCCTCAATCCATCAAGTGTCCTACACAGTCAGGGGAAACTCGTCAATAGCATCTCTCAATACATAGAAATCCAATAACATAACATCGTAATCCATCAACATCATCATAATATTCGATAAGTGGCATACATTCATATACTGAAATCGGATCACTTGCACACAAGTGTCCTTAAAGAGAGGGATATTATAATAACATGTGCTCGCAAGAGAGGGATGTTACACGAGAAAACTATTGGATAAATTATTCATTCACAAGATAAGCTCTAGATGCATCCGTCATTTACAAGATAAGTAACGGAGCTGAGGAATAAAAGATATGAGAAAAACCTTTCTGCAACCATTGAACCATGTTCCCACCACTATTGTGTTTATAAAAAACCTCCAGCTTCCAGGTTGGACCCTCCAATGTACCAGAGAAGTTTCCTGACAATTAGGGTTAGTAAATTTGGTTCTGCCAAAAAGGCACAGTGTTAAAACCATTGCCTTGGTCTTCTACTAATATGAATGATTGTGTTTTTGATATAGTAAATATTTCCCAGATTATTGTTTAATCTTTTTTCCAGCCATATTGACTTGATTTGAAATGGGATATGTTTTCTTATTTTTATTGGGATATTTTATTACCCAAATTTATTTTCTCCAATACTTGCATTTTGTCCCAAAAATGAAAACAAAAGTAAAGGCATTGACTCAATTTTTTAGGGGTTATTTTTTCTTCTCTTTATTTGGATTATTTGGATTAGATGAGGAAATTGTTCTCACTAATAGGTATAATGACATTGTTTTCCCATACTTGTATTTTGTCCCAAAAATGAAAACAAAAATAAAGGCATTGACTCGGTCTTTTAGGGGTTGTTTTTTCTTCTCATTATTTGGATTAGATGAGGTATTTTTTCTCACTAATAGGTATAAAGAGACTTGAATAATAGATTGAGAATATAATTTATTTGCTAGTGAGTTAATCACGCTTTGTAGTGTTGAGGATCTAATAAATTACAGTAATATAATGAAGTAACCAAATTCTAACTAGATGAATTCTATCCATGGGATGGGCAATAGTGTGGTAGATTATGTGATATCTAATAAGCCTACACACAACCAAATAGTAAATTTTCACCTTTATTATGCATAAAAGCTCAATTTAAGAAACTTTGGTAACCAAATAAATTTGATCTTTTCTTCAGGAACTTAAATAGTGAATTGAATCTTCGATCCTATAACAAAAACATTGAATACCTCTATCATAATTTTACAACAATCCTCGCTACTTCCACCAGAAAATTTTGTGTAGAGGTGTTATCTAAAACAAATAACAAAATAACCAGCCCTTGGTATGGTACCAAGTGTAAAATTTCTAGAAAATCCATTAGAGATTCCGCTAATGAGTCCTTAAATTATGATAAAATAAATAGATACAAGGTCATAATTAAAATGAAAAAAAGGAACTACATGAATAGAATGCAAGAGAATCTCTTGCACCTATCTAAGCTAGATCCTAAGAGATTTTGGAAGAAAATTTTGACTCATAAAACTAAAGAAAATAGTATGAATCCCTTGGAGTAATTCCTACCTAAAAAATATTTATGAATCCTCTATTTTTGTTGACAACATTCCAAACATTAGTATAGAGGGAGAAGTGTTTTATGTGTTTTGTTGGAGATATTAACTCCTACTTGTCTTGTTGTTAATATTTGATATTCCTCATCATAGAATGTATTAGTTATTATATTCTCTACTTGAGATGTTTTATTAGGATTTTTTTAGATCTAGATCTTATTTATGTGCATGGTTGAGATATTATCTCAACCAATTGACTGTATAGGTAAGATAGCCTATCTATCTTAAGCCTAAACTTGATGTATAAATATGTGTGCTTAATTTAATAAGAAATTATTTTTTTTCTACATTATATTTTTTTAAATTGGTATCAGAGCTAGTATAACTAGTAGCTATTGATGTAACTCCCTCATGGGAGTGCCCAAAATATATAAGCTTGCAAGAGTGTTTTTTTTGTGTGTTTTTTGGATTGAGGCTAACACATCGATGTGTGTGAGATGAGTGAGCTCATATTACTGGCATGTGTGGAGGATTTAAGCTACGTGAAGGAATATTTTTTTTGTTGTTGTTGAGTCCTCTATCCACCTATGTGGAGAAGAATCAATTGATTGTTGTGATTATCTATCTGAGTTGCCATTTGGTAGAGATGCAAATATTGCCACAAAATTTGTTAAGAAATTTACTAGCTAATAAAGGGGAGCTATTGTGGTTTCACAAGATGCCCATGTCAACTACATATGAAAGGATTCATTTCCATCATTTTTTTTTTTTATTTCTACTGAAGTTAGAGTATCATTCGGTGGAATATAGAACCGCCTCTCCTTGCTATTAAATATGCACCCTGAAGGAATTCGTATAAGGGTGAAGGTGGAGGTATTTGTTTATTAGTGAAGGAGTCATGATTCGCATGTTGGTTAGATAATGGTTAGGAGCAATGACACAACAATTTATGTGGATATCTTTTTAATGATATAGAAGTTTTCTTCTCATTATTTACATCCTTGGAAAGAAGTCAAAGAAGAGGGGGCAATCATATAAAGATTTTAGAATAATTTTATTTATTTATTTATTTCTCATATCTGTTTTAATCCTCTCCAATGCATGAGCCACCTGTGTTTATTGGTGAACTGGGTGTTGCAAGAACATCATGCTTCCTTCTGGGGAAGAAAGAAAGAAACTAGATTGATATTGTAGAGCTTGTATAACATGGCCGAAGAGTTGGTGTTTCTTGGTGGATGTGGTGCAAAAAGAACATTTCCATTAGGTTTTGTCTACAGTTTGTGATGATAAATGAAATAGGTCATGTTGTAATATTGACTTTTGGAAACAATGAGTATCAAGAATCCTTTCCTAGATAAATGGCGAATACAACGAGTTATGTATTTCAGCGGATCAAAGTATGTCAATAGAATGGTTAGTAGTACAATCATTACAAATACAAAATTGATGGGTTCAAGCAATCGTATCTTCAAGGGATCAAGTGATAACTCAAAATGATGGTTGTGTGATGGAGCTTAGTCTACAAGATTTTATAAGTGGATAAATATGTCGATGAAGACTCAACCAAACAAAAGATTAAGACATGTATTCATTAAGGGAGGGTGTTGGATATATTAACTCTTAAGTTTTTCTTGTGCTTAATATTTGATATTCCTCATCATAGAATGTATTAGTTAATGTAATCTTTACATGAGATATTTTGTTAGGAGTTTGATAGATCCTGTGGTTGATATATTATCTCAACCACTGGATTGTATGGCTAAGATATCCTATCTATATTAATCCTAAAATCGATGTATAAATATGTGTGCTTAATTTAATAAGAAATGGTTTTTTGTGTGTGCAATATATTTTTCTAAAATTTTCTATATAATACACAAAGTTTGGGTTTAATCGACTCACAAAAGGGAAAGCTAAGGACATTCAAGGCTACCAAGTTGAAATCTTAAAAATTGGAGGGTCTACCCTAATCCCTCACATATAGAATCTATTTAATTTAACACTTAAGCAAGGCTTCCCTAAACCCTAGACTCAAAGCCTCATTATTCATATATTTAAAAGTGGGGATAAAATAAATCCATCTAATTATAGGACTATTATGATTAGCCCGACATTAGCCAAGATATACAACATTATTTTGGAACATAAGATCAACATGTGGCTTGAATGCAATAAAAAAATAGCTAAAGACCAAGCTATCTTTAGAGGTTATCATTGAATTGTGGACCGTCTTGTTACACTTAGGATTATTGCAAAGGAGTGTCACAATAATAAAACCAATCTCCCTTGTTGTTTCTTTTATTTTGGAAAATATTTTGACACGATTCCCACGAATTACCTTTGGAATAGGTTAGAAAAGGTCAAATTTCCTTCCGAGCTAAGAGTTGTTGCACTAAAGTTATATGAGAATGTTATTGCCAAGTTTAGGAAAATTGAGAGATGGTCAAAGAAAACAAACTATAATATAGGAGTCAAACAATGTTGTCCCTTGCCCCCTACCCTTTTTGTCTTATACATTGATAAGTTAGAATCTTTTTTGGAAGATGTTGATTATATCATCCCAACTCTCATTGGTATAGTCATCATCCTTTTTCTTTATGTCGATGATATTGTTCTTATGGCGAGGAATCCATCTCGCCTCGGTAAGAAACTAAGAATTCTCAAGGACTTTTTATTTAGTATGGGTATGACTATGAATGTTGACAAGACAAAAGATATAATAATTAAATTCCAAAACATCACCTACCATACTTTCGTAAATGAGAGCGATAGCTTGGAGGAGTTTCCTTCATGCAAATATCTTGGAATCAACATTCATCAAAAGTTCAATTGGAACTATAGCTTTGAGAAAATGATTAATGGAGGGTCGAAAGCTTATTACGGACTTGAAAACAAGTGTAATCTAGAAGGATCCTTTGGCTAAGGCATTAGAAAAAATCTTATTTGTTACTCTTATCTCTCCTCTACATCCCCAAGAGTATCTCTAGAGAATCTTGGAGAAAGATAGAGTAGATCCAAAATAATTTTATCACCTGTAATCTCAAAATTAAAGGAAATACACCCTATCTATCCTCCTTATAGAAGTCAACATTTCCCCATTAAGAGCGCCACCATGACTAGCTATTTAATGTACAAGAACAAGATAAACAACATGGACAAGAAGAGGCTCCCCAAAATTGCTTCAAACTCTAGCAAAAAAACATCAAAAAGTCAAGTATTGGTGGCATAAAGAAGCAAGTCTTGGTTAAATTATTAGGGGATACATGAAAATGTCATTCTCCATACTGATAATATTAAAAATATTATTACCTTTAAATTTGAGGAGAATATGTAGTGCCATAAAACAATTAGAGTTTAAAAGGAAATTAAAATACTAAAACATGTGGTCAACCTTAAATGAGAAGACCAAAAATATATGTAAATTCTAAATAGAGCAAAGAAAAAAATCCACATTGCTAAGATTATTCATTTTTATAACACTAAGAAAATTAAAAATAAAAATCACTTTCTCTTAAATTAAAACTTTTAAAACACATTTAAAAAAAAAAAATCTAAATAATTTGTTACCTTTTCGAATTCTCATAAACCAATTTAGTATCCAATAGAATTGGAAATATATCCATGAAAACCTCACCTTGCTTCTCGCTGCAGCGATATCCGCGTTGAACAAGGCGTTTTAACTTATTCCACCAGTTTGCTGAACATGACCGTTCCCAGTTCACGCCCTGCTAGCCACACGATCATGATAACCCTCTCCTGCTGCGTTCTTCATCGATCGAAGAACAGGGTTGCGGGAACTCGGCAAAGAAATTGCCGGCGAGTTACAGTTCAGACTTTGAGGCGGGTCGCCAACGTTGGCTACAAATTTCATAGAGAAACCAGTAATCGATTTCCGTTCGGATTTGAGGGAAAGTTGAAGTAATGCTGGTAACCTGTTTACTCTTTTAAGGAAGGGAAAGTCTAGGTTCATAGACAAACAAGTAATCAATTTCCGTTCAGATTAGAGGGAAAGTTCAAGTAATGCTGGTCACCTGTTTAATCTGGTAAGGACGGGAAAGTCTAAGTGATGCGAATCACGATCGATCCGAATCCCCAAAACCCAGCCCCAGAATTAATATTATAGTAAAAAATTTGTTCAACGTTTAGCCGGAAAAGTATTAGAAATCCCAAGAGTCTATGCGTTGCGAATAGGCGGATGCCAATCACAGTCGATCCGAATTCCCAGAACCCACCCCTAAATTTAATATTAACGTAAATAATGTGCTCAACGTTTAGTCGGAAAAGGAATAAGAATCCCGCCAAAACCCACCGCTAAATTTAATATTATCGTAGATAATGTATTCAACGTTTAGCCGGAAAAGGAATGAGAATCCCGCCAAAACCCACCCCTTAATTTAATATTATCGTAAATAATGTGTTCAACGTTTAGCCGGAAAAGGAATAAGAATCCCGCACATGCTCATGTGCGCACTGTAGCTAATTAGTTAAGTAATTTTTAACAAAGTAAAGTAACCCTGACAAGCTAGGCTGAAGTTTATTTTTAATTTATAAATAAATTATTTATTTTCAATTTAAAATGTTAATGATTTTTTAAATAACAAAACTTAAAAATTATTAATTACACATTTACAAAATTGAGATTTCATATTACCCTTCTATTTAGGAAATTCTAACTATTGTCTCATATGTATTGTTCAAATTCATTATCAAACACTTACATTGAGCACTATAACAAAATTTCAAGGTTATAAAGATTTAAAGATATTTTTTGGTTAATCCAAGTATATTGGGTCATTTCATTTGATGATGATGATGACGATAACGATGACGATGATGATGATAATGATGAGGAGAAGGAGTCATCTATCAACCTTCAGAGGGTAATTTTTTAGAATTTTGTTTATGTGCTCGAAAAGAAATGAGAGAAGCTTTAAAAGATTAGGACAAATATTTTGAAAAAATGGTGTCTTCCATGATTCCCATAACTTAGCCAAGAGTGGACATCCTTATTCCATCCTCACTTGAGTTGATGGTGGTTATGACTCGAGTTTAAAGCAATTTTAGGAAGCCCCTTGTCTTCCATGTTGTTTAATGTATTCTTATACATTACGTATCTAGTCATAGATGTACTCTCAATGGGGGGAAGGGTTTCCTTTAAGAGGAGTATCAGATAGGGCATATTTCCTTTAATTTTGAGATTATGGGTTATAAAACTCTTTCATATTTGATCTATATTTATCCAAGATTCACGAGAGATATTATGTTGGACAACTAAGAGGCGGGGTGAATCAGTTGTTACTGTTCTTAAACTATTATGCCCATTTAAAACTCTTCAGAGAACACTCAATGACGATCACAATGATGCAGAGAAGTAAGCAATAGAATATTAAACATCAATCACACACATGAAATATACAGAGACAGATATTTCCTGAGGAAACCCATAAAGGGAAAAACCTCTTCTTCTTGATATAATAAGTAATCTTTATTTTCTTTACATTATCATACTTATGAACTCCAACTCCTCTTGAGGCTACAACCTCTGTTTTGCAAGCTGCAACTTGATGAGAGCACCAACTCTCTGTTTTATCTAGCATCCACTAGAAGGAAGCACCAACTCCCTGGTTTCTCCAGCACCCACTAGAAGGAAGCACAGAATCCTTAAGTGTTCCAGCACCAACTGGATGGAAGCACCAAATTCCATTCACACAGGCACCAACCTGTATAACAGGGAACAACAGTTCTCCCTTACACCACCTTGCCACCCTGGTAATTCTGGCTGCAACTAAATGGAAGCTACAACTCCCAGTCTCGTCACTGTAATGCTACACTGCTCTGCTCTGCCTGCATCAATGTCTCTCTCTCCTTGTGTCTGCTGTGCTTTTTGTTCTTCTCTTCGATATGCCTTTCTGTTCCTTACTTCTTTTACGCTTCTGCACCTGCACCACTCGACGACATCCCCACATCACTTCTCTGTTATGCATGCATTATTTTTCTCGTTGAGTCATCTCCTGATCATCATGGTAACCACTCATCTTCTCTGGCAGTTCCCACCATATGTTCATCATCAGTGAGCATTATGTTGAGATTCCTTAGCTTCTCTAGCAGTTGAAACTCTGCATCTTCTCTATCACAATTGAGCTTATCCCCTCTGTTACAGTTATAGTCTTCGATCCTTTTTCGATCTGTCAATCGTCTCTATGTTGAGTGTTTATTCCACTGGCAGTTATCTCAATACTCTTCAGCTTCTCTAGCGATCACCCTGAAATTCTTCAAATTTTCTAGTAGATGCAATCAATCATTTCTGCAGTTATAATCAGTCTGTCTCTAGCAGTTACTGAGAGAACCTCTGTGCACTCATGTCTTTGGAGCCTTTGTTTCCCTCTCTGATAAATCTACATAGTGGGTGCTCGCTCTTCTTACTAGGCCCCTACCTTCCACACGATCACGGTTGTGACAAGATACCTATCCAACAGGCGCTTCGTGAGTTTTCATTTCAGGATATCCAGCTACGAGTTGCGTCGATCTTCCCAACTCATGAAACTCTGAAATGGAGCCTAGCGTTGCTAGATCCTTCCCCAATCTTCTGCCTATTAGACTACAGGTTGCGACCACTCACTAATCAAAAGGGTGCTTCGCAGTTTCGGCGATCACTGAAGTGGAGCCTAGCGACATGCTAGCTCCTCCCTTAAATTTTCATTGATGTGACCTTTCGTTGTGACTGTGGACCAAATATTTTGAGCGCTTTGTAATTTCAAGTTTCGCGACTTTGCATCTCGTCTCCCTGGACAATCAACGATCCATATCTCTCCTCGATCTGATGGCTCAGATCAAGTCACGATTTCATGTTTCACGACTTTGGGAGTCTCCTTACCTCCATTCTCCCGATACCCAAAATAGCGATGGTGCTAGATCAACGGTCCAAATATTTTCTTTGATCAACGGTTGTGAACAATTCATAATTTCATGTTTCACGATATCTGCAGACTACTCGACGCAGTTCTCCTAATTCATGATTATGTGAATCTTCTCATCTCTTTCCACATGTCTTCCTTGAGAATGGATGGTCCCCCTGCTTTCAGGACTTTGTAAGCCCGCTTCACCTTGCACTTAAAGTTGGGTGCACGTTCTTTTGGATCCAACAACGGTCGGTCCTCGTGCTCAAATCTTACGAATCAAATCTGTACTCCTCCAGTGTGCTTCCTTTGGTCATTGGACTCTGATCTAACGGATATCGAGTTTTCACAACTGTTGATCCAACGACAACTGTCGCTCCTCCTCTTGAGCTTATGCATCCTCCCGACTTGGAAGAATTTCTAAGTATCAAAGGTTTTGCAACCTTTGATCCTTCTGTGAGCCTTGATGTATGGGATCTTGTTGGCGTGTCTTAGAATGCTATCTCTCCTGAGCTTTGGAAAAAAATTCCCTTGGCCCTGGGGAACACTTGCGCTTTGCGTGCAACTCTTCACTATTCCTCATGAGCTTCTCGATCTTGATCTTCCTAGTCTTCGTTGTTGTTCTTTCCATGCACACTCTACCTTTAAATTTGTCAACATCGTTGTTGTTCTTGCCATCAATGACAAGCACACTCTTCCTGTAACATGCCAACAATCTCCCCCTTTGGCATTGATGGCAACCCTGAACAATGACACTATTCTACATAGACCTCCAACTGTAGCATTCAGGCCAGGCCTTTTCTCCCCCTTTGACATCAATGTAAAAGAAAACATTCTCCCCCTGAGCTATTGCAGTACTTGTCAGAGATATCAAATATTCAACCAATACATACTGCCCCTGACAGGATGGACTCTCTTAGGTGAGAGAAGGGATGACACCCAACTTCTGACGGAGATATTCACTTGGTGTCTTGGCTAGGGGTTTAGTAAAGATGTCTGCAATTTTCTTTGTGGTTGGAATGTAATTCAGCGAAATAACTTTGTCTATAACTTGCTCTTTGAGAAAATGATACTTTATTGGGATATGTTTCATCTTTGAATGGAGAACATGATTTTTCAAGACACTAATGGAACTGGTGTTATCACAATGAAGTGGAACTGGGTTAGTATAAGTTACCTTCAAATCTACAAGGGTTTGTAACATCCATAAAATCTGAGTGCAGCAAGTAGCAACATCAATGTACTCTGCCTCTGTAGTTGATAATGAGATAGATCCATGTTTCTTACTAAGCCATGCTACTAATGAATCACCGAAGAAGAATGCACCTCCATTGGTGCTCTTTCTCTCATCGAAACAGTTTTCCCAATCAACATCTGAATATGCATTTAATTGTAAGTTCTGATTTCTAGGATACAAAAGACCATAAGTCATTGTACCCTTCAGATATTTGAAGATTCTCTTAACAACTTCTAAGTGACTTTGTTTAGGGGCATAGTGATAACGACCTACCATTCCAACAACTTGCATTATATTAAGATGGGATGTTGTGATGTACAGAAGAATGTCGATCATTGATCAATATGTTTTTTGATCAACATCAAGTGAAATATCATCTTTACTAAGATTGCAACCAACTTCCATAGGTGTACTAACAGGAGAGGAATTTTCCATCTGAAACATTTTTAACATCTCTTTCAAATATTGTTCTTGAGAGATAAATATCCCTGCAGAACTCTGATTGATTTGTAAGCCAAGAAAATATGACAGTTCTCCTATCATGGACATCGCAAACTCAGTCTGCATTGAATTAGAAAACCACTAAATTCAGAGATCATTAGTGCATCCATAGATAATGTCATCTACATAAACCACAACAACTAATAAATCATCACCTTCAAATTTTATATATAGGTTACTATCAACAATACCTTTCTTGAACCCTTTGTCCTGTAGGAATTTTTCCAGTCTATGATACTAGGCTCGTGGTGCCTGTTTTAGTCCATATAACGCCTTTTTCAACTTACAGACATAGTTGGGATTATCAGTCAATGAAAATCCTTCAGGTTGTTCCATGTATACTTCTTCTTCTAGGTCTCCATTAAGTAAAGCTGACTTAACATCCATCTGATATACTTTAAAGTTCTTATGACATGCATAGGCCAAAACTATTATGATGGCTTCCAATCTTTCCATTGGTGCAAAAGTTTCATCAAAATCTTGTCCTTCAACTTGTACTTACCCCTTACAAACCAATCTGGCTTTATTCTTAACAATTTTTCCTTGTTCATTTATTTTATTCTTAAACACCCATTTGGAGCCAATTACATTCCTATCTACAGGTCTAGGAACAAGTTCCCAAGTATTGTTCTTCTCAATTTGATCCAGTTCCTCATTCATTGATTTTAACCAATTTCCATATTCATTGTCTTCATTAAAGTTCTTGGGTTCCACCATGGATATGAAGGCTATATGTGATTGCTTAGTGTTTTTGATTATTCTTCTCCTAGTTTGTACAACTTTGTTTTTCTCACCAATTATCTGACTTGCAGGATGATTCTTTTGAGTAATTTTGGAGGAAGAATTTGATGTTGTCTATTGATTTGAGTTTGTATGAGTGTTTCCATCATCGTCTGACTTAGATTCTTTGTGTTCTTATTCTTGGACATGTTCATATTCAACTTCGCCTATATCCTCTGTTGTTGATTCAGTATTGCTCACCTCTCTTACTGGGACTCCTTCATCAACCCTTAAATAAATGCAATCAACTAATTTATGAAATCTTTTATTAAAGCATCTGTATCCTTTACTCTTGGTAGCATATCCTAAGAAGATGCCTTCATCAGCCTTGTCATCATACTTACCAAGGTTTTCATTATTATTCTTTATGTAGCACTTAATACCAAAGGCTTTGAAGTGTTTGATTGAAGCAGGTCTTCCATACCACGGTTCATAAAGTGTCTTGTCACTATGTGGTCTGAGGTGGGCTTTGTTAAGAATATGGAATTCTGTGTGTATTGCTTCTACCCAGTAAGTTTGACCAATGTTCTTTTGATTCATCATTGACCTAGCCATTTGATGAACTATTTTCTTTTTCCTCTCAATTACTTATTTTTCCGTGGAGTTCCTGGGATTGTGTATTCTCTCTTGATCTCATGATTATCACAGAATTCCTTGAAATCACTTGACATAAATTATCCTCCTATGTCTGATCTTACTGCCTTTAGCCTCTTCCCTGTTTGATTATTAGTTAAAGCCTTAAATATTTTAAATTTCTCAAATGCTTCAGCTTTTTCTTTGAGAAAAGAAACCCAAGTAAGTATGGAGTAGTCGTCAATGACCAGCATAAAGTAGGTTTCCTTCCCTGTGCCTTCCTGTCTTGATGGTCCACATAAATCCATATGAACAAATTGGAGTGGATTCTCTGTTGAAGTAGATCTCTTGGTTTTAAACTATTTTCTGGTTAGCTTTCCTACTTGGCAAGGTTTACACACAACATTTTGTGGTTTTGAAATTCTTGGAAGGTCTTTTAGTGCGTCAAGATTTTTGAGCTTGATTAAGTGATCAAATTTTAGATGTCCAAGTCTCTTATGCCATAACCAAATTTCATCATGTTTTCTTAGATGACACTCTTCTCTATCTTCTTTCAGTACATATACATTATTATCCGTTCTTATTCCTTTAGCTACTACGTGTCTTGAGTTTACAGACTTTATCTTGCAATCCTTGGAAGTGAACACCACTTCACATCCTCTGTCGCACATTTGACTTACGCTAAGAAAATTATGTTTCAACCCATCTACAAGAAGAGCATTCTGGGATTTTCCTTTATCATTACTCAAACTCACCATCCCTTTACCCTTGATTTTGCTAGGAGTATCATTTCCAAAGGTTACATTTCCTAATTTTCTTTTACTTAGAGACACAAACTTACTTTTGTCTCCCGTCATATGTTTGGAGCATCCACTATCAATATATGAGGGGTTATTTTGTCTTTGAGCTGACAATACTAATCCACACTTGTTATTTTCTTTCTTCTTCCAAACCTTGACATTTATAGTTGAGGGATTCAGATCGGATTCATAGTTCCGTAAGAGACTATTTGCGTCTTTATGTCCATAATTATGGAAGGTGTAACATTCTGTTTCATTGAATAAAGGATCATAACGATTGTTATGCCTAACCTGTGGCATTTTCCCAACCATCACATGATTTTCATTCTGTGATTGTTTGTTACTTGACTATCTCATTCTTTATTGCAGTAGATATCTATTCCTTGAGTGTTTTGATTTCTCATATCTAAATATTAAAGAACAGTTTATAGCTTTGTGACCAAAATTAGAACAGAAAAAACAATATCCATAGAACAATCCTTTGTACCTGGAAAATGACTGTCTTCTTTTAGTAAGTCGATTTCTTCCACGCTGATGATTTCCTTGTTCTACAGATTCAATTCTTTTTCTTTCACTCTTCCTTGGCAGTTGATTATCTTCCTCTGTTTGTCCATGTTTGTTGTTGTCAATGAATGTAGATTTGACAAGCTTTATGGATTCTTTGTTGCTTGGATGACTACAACTTGATCCTTATTCATAACCCAAACCAGTTTTAAGATTTGGATTCCTTTCACCTTCAGAATTTTGATCCTACTTCTTGTGTGGACACTTAGATGTAAAATGACCTATCTTTCCACAATTAAAACACTTGAAGAGAAACTTGCCTTGGTACTTGCATGATCCTTTCTTTAGTCTTCTCACGAATTTTGCTTCAATTTCATCAGGCTCAGAATCCTCATTCTTGTCTTCATTAAATGATGCTTCTCTGAAGGTGGGTTTATCTTTAACTATTCTCATTTAATATGTAGTCAGCGTTCCTATAAGTTGATCAAAAGCCAAATATTTTAGATCATTAAGTTCTTCTATAGATGAGACCCTTGGGTTGAACGTTATCTGGTAGAGATCTCAAAAATTTCTGAACTAAAGAGAGTACCTCAATTTTTCCACCAAGTGATTTCATTGCATTTACTAGTTCTTCAACTCTCAAAAAGTACTTCCCAATAGTTTCATCTTCTTTCATCTGTAGTTGTTCAAACTGTACTCTATAGGTTTGAAGCTTGGCATCTTTTACCTTCTCATTACCTTCATAACTGCTAATGATTTTTTCCCACATGTCTTTGGCAGTTTCTAAATGCATAACTTTTACAAAATTTTCTTCTGAAAGCCCATTCAGAATACCATTCATAGCCTTAACGTTGAAGTTGAATTCTAGCTTATCATCCTTATTAGCTAGTACAACTGGATTTACATAACTAGTCTCTACCACATCCCAGACATCTGCACCTAAATCCATTATGTAAGTTCTCATCCTAACTTTCCATAATTCAAAGTTTGTTCCATTGAACAAGGGGGCCTTATTGGTTGAAGTTCCTTCATGACTAGTCATGTTTAAGCTCTAGGATCTACCCTTAGATAAAAGGAACCTC
>SNQJ01S0014383.1:45337-59987 GCA_010110895.2 Picea sitchensis | reverse complement strand
TTTAAACTCTTCCCATAACACTCAATGACGGTCACAATGATACAAAGAAGTAAGCAATAGAACATTAAACATCAATCACACACATGAAATTTACAAGGACAGATATTACTTGAGGAAACCCATAAAGGGAAAAACCTCTTCTTCTTGATATGATAAGTAATCTTTATTTTCTTTACATTATCATACTTATGATCTCCAAATCCTCTTGAGGCTACAACCTCTATTTTTCAAGTTGCAACTTGATGAGAGCACCAACTCTCTTTTTCTCTAGCACTCAGTAGAAGGAAGCACCAACTCCCTGGTTTCTCTAGAACCTACAAGAAGGAAGCACCAAATCCCTAAGTGTTCTAGCACCAACTTCCAGTCACACAGGCACCAACCTGTATAAAAGGGAACAATAGTTCTCCCTTGCACCACCTTGCCACCCTGGTATTTCTGGCTGCAACCAGATGGAAGCTACAACTCCCAGTCTCATCACTATTCTGCTACATTGCTCTGCTCTGCCTGCATCAATGTCTCTCTCTCCTTCCGTCTGCTACACTTTTTGTTCTTCTCTTCGATATGCGTTTATGTTAATTTATTCTTCTGCACTTCTGCACCTTCACCACTCGACGACAACCCTACATCACTTCTATGTTCTACATGCCTTTATTTTTCTTGTCGAGTCATCTCTTGATCATCATGGCAACTGCTCATATTCTCTGGCAGTTCGCACCATATGTTCATCATCAATGAGTGTTATGTTGAGATTCCTTAGCTTCTCTCATAGTTTAAACTCTACGTCTTCTCTGTCAAAATTGAGCTTATCCTTTTTGTTACAGTTACAATCTAAAAATCCTTTTTCCATCCATCAATCATCCCTATGTTGAGTCTTTATTGCACTAGAAGTTACCTCAATATTCTTCATCTTTTTGGGGGATAACCCTGAGATTCTTTGAATTCTCTGGTAGATGCAATAAGTCATTTTCTACAGTTACAATTAGTCTATCTCTAGCAGTTACTGAGAGAACCTCCATGCAATCATGTATTTGGCGCCTTTTTTTACCTCTCTGAGAAATATACACAGTGGGTGCTAGCTCTTCTTACTAAGCCCCTACCTTCCCCATGATCATGGTTGTGACCATATGCCTATCCAACAGGTGCTTCACGACTTCAAATTTCAGGATATCCAACTGCGAGTTGCCTCTATCTTCCCAACTTGCGAAACTCTGAAATGGAGCCTAGAGTTGCTAGCTCCTTCCCCAATCTTCTGCTGATTAGAGCACAGGTTGTGACCACTCACTAATCAAAAGTGAGCTTCGCGGTTTCGACGATCACCGAAGTGGAGCCTAGCGACATGCTAGCTCCTCGCTTAACTTTCCATTGATGTGACCTTTCGCTGTGACTATGGGCCAAATATTTCGAGCACTTTGTAATTTCATGTTTCTCGACTTCGCATCTTGTCTCCCTGTACAATCAGCAGTCCAGATCTCTCCTCAATCCGACGGCTCATATCAAGTCACGATTTCGTGTTTTGCAACTTTGAGAGTCTCCTTATCTTTGTTCTCCCGATACCCAAAATAGCGATGGTGCTAGATCGATGGTCCAAATCTTTTGTTTGATCAACGGTTGTGAAAAAGTCGTGATTTCACATTTCGCAATATCTGTGGACTGCTCGACGTAGTTCTCTCGATTCCCGATTCTGCAAATCTACTCATATGCTGCCACGTGTCTTCCTTGACGATGGACGATCCCCCTTCTTTCGGGACTTTGTAAGCCCACTTCACCTTGCACTTAAAGGTTGTGAATGTTCTTTTGGATCCAACGACAGTCGGTCCTCACACTCAGATCTTACGGATCAGATCTGTACTCCTCCTGTGTGATTCCTCTGATCACTGGACTCTGATCTAACGGACATCGGGCTTCGAGATTTGTGATCCAACAACCACTATTGCTCCTCCTTCTGAGCTTATGCATCCTCCCGACTTGGAGGAATTTCTAAGTGTCAAAGGTTCTACATCCTTTGATCCTTCTGTGTGCCTTGATGTATGGGATCTCGTCGATGTCTCTCAGAACACTATCTCTCCTAAGCTTTGGAAAAAATTTCCCTCAACCCTGGTGCACACTTGTGCTTTGCGTGCAACTCTGTACCATTCCTCCTTATGTTCTTGAGCTTGATATTCTGAGTCTTCACTGTTGTTCTTTCCATGCATACTCTACCTTTAAAMTTTGCAACGTCATTGTTATTCTTCCCATCAATGACAAGCACACTGTTCCTAAACCCGACGTGAACTTTATCTCTTTTACCGTGAATTTCTAGCTAAAGGCTAATCCTCTTTTCCAATGTAATTTCATAAATCTTTGCTAAAATCGGGCTAATCATAATGGTCGTATAATGGGAGGGAATGTTTCTATCCCCATTTTTAAAAATAGGAACAATGAGGCTTTGCGTCCAAGGTTTAGGGAATCCCCACTTGACTGCTAAATTGAAGAGATTCTGTATGTGAGGGATGAGGATAGGCCCTCCGATTTTAAATTTTTTAGCTTGGGAGCCTTCAATGTCCTTAGCTTTCCGATTTTCAAGGTTCTTAACCTTGAATTCTATGTCATCCAAAGAAAAAACGTCATCCTCCGTAGGGACAATAGGAATGGTGTCCATTGCATTAGGGAAAACTTAAATACTTTTAAGGTAGGAATTTCAATCCCTTAAGGGAATCATATTATTTTCCTTAGTATTGCAGATTAGAATTTTCCTCTAGAGCTTCTTAGGATATAGCTTAGATATTTGCGAAAACTTCTCTTGCCTTTTATTGATATAATACATTTTTTTTCCTTTTAATTAGGGATTTTTACATATTGATCTTTCCAACTTTTAATGACTCATTAGAAGAATCCCTAATGGCTTTCCTAGCAATTTTTCATTATTTATCATACCAAGGGTTGTTTGTTCTATTATTCTTTTTACAGGGCACCTCAAAAGAGAACTTGTTAATAGAGGTGGAAAGGGTAGTTGTAAAATTATGATAGAGGCCTTCAATGGTGTCCTTATAAGTTAGGATATGTAATTAATTATTTAAATCCATTAAGAAAAGGTCAACTTTAATGTTTGCAAACTGCATTTGCCCTTGATTATCAAAATCCTCTTCAATGGTGCTCCTGTGCATATAATAGTTTAGAGTTAGGGTTAAAGGTCTATGATCATAGTTAGGTTCATGGTCATTTAAAAGGTCAAAAGTTATTATTTGGCCAAAAACATGGATATCATATGTCACATAATCTACTACACTACTACATAGCTCATGAATGCAATTCATCTAGTTGGATTTTGGCCACTTCATTATGCCATTGAAAATTATTAGGTGTTGTGAGTTGCAAAGCTTAACTAATTCAGTACCAAACAAGTTCTCAATTAGGTATTTGGAGCTTCTTTTGTAGCTATTAGATAAAACAAGGTTCTTATCTAGCAATAAAGGATTATTGTTGTAATCATTGCTTCAAAGAGTAGCTTGGTTAGTTGCAGTCCTAGCATTAAAGTCTCCTAGCAGGAGATATTACCTTCATTTTTCAAACTATAAATATCTTGTTCTAAATTTTTATAGGGACAATTGCTATCTAGATTTTTTTTCTTATAAAAAGTAGAATTAATATGCGCAAAATAGAAAATTGCTATATACATATTCTTAGCATTGGTGTTTGAAATTTATATCCAAATGCACTGATTGTGAGGGTCGATCTTATGAAGTTGAATATGAGGAGAAATGTTATTTATAATATAACAAACTATGCCTATTATCCCTCTATAGTTGGACTTTTTGTTCCATACCAACCATAAGACACATCCTTCTATGTTAGGTACCTTAGACTCTTCAAGCTCCCAAGTTTCAAGTAGAAATATAATATCAATACTACTTGGGATCCAACTTATCATAAGATCTTTATGCCATGGAAATCCACAGTAATTATAAAAAAGGATCCCGAGTGTCCCAAATTTCTATTTATTATTATCCTTCTCATCTCTATCCCTAACAATAGCTTTTCAAATTCTAATTATTTTCTATTTTCCTTTATTCCTGGGTTCTTTTACCTTTTGAACTTCCTTCCTTAATTCAACTTGGTCTTCAAGAATGAGATATTCATTTATAAATGTTCTCGTCCCTTTTAAACTTAGAGATTTACTAAGTGTGCTATATTATGGTCATTACAACTTATATTGACACAGATCAACCTATCTTTATCAATTATTTTTCCTAGACTCTTTACTTCTATGAGGTAAGTTGTTTCAATTTGTAATTTATTTTTTTATTATTCTTTTACTATTTCTAGTGTATCCTACTATTGTTGTTCTTTTATGCCAAACATAATGAGGTTCAAGGCTCTTTTTTTACGCTCAAGGTATGGGTCGATTAACTTATTCATTTCCTCTTTGATGGGTTTTATATCCGATTTGTTTTCTAGATTACTGAGGGTCAAATTGTTGGTTATTTTTTCTTCTAACTCTTTAATCTTATCTCTCAAGTTGTGATTTTCTTCAACATCTCCTTCTTGGTTTAATTGTTTTTTTTTTCCATTTCTTGAATCATATCCTCCATTGTCTCTAATTGACTATTGAACCCTAACAATCGATCCTCTATTTAAGTTTGAATGCTATCTTTGAAGAGTCTATTTTTTTTTATCAAGCATTGCCTCTAGCTCTATTTAGAGTGTTAAGTCTCTTTCTTCACTCTTTTTTTTTTAATGATTCTAATTCTTATTGGAATTTGACATCTCTTTATTCTCTCATTTTTTCTAATGATTCCATAAAATCATAAAGGATCCCTAGGGTGGCTTTGGGGGGCATCCCCTTTGCATGATGAGTTTTTAGAATAGGTGGTGGAGTGCTCATTTTGAAAAAAAGAGTAAGCAACACTTCTAATTTTGTATTGAATTGAAAAATGGAAAATAAATTTTTAATTGATAATGATTATATTAATTATTATCTTTGCCAACTTTTACTTATTAAAAACAATCACATTTTAATTATATTTAAATATCTTTAATTATCACAAATTACTTAATTATAAATATATTTCAAATTAAAATTGAATCAAAGTAACAATTGACCTGATTTCAGGTGTCTAAGTACTCAATAGGTTGAAGAATCTAGAATTGATTTACCAACAAACTAAAAATTATTGAACTACAGAGAGTATTCCTCTCAAAAGGTTCAAAACCGTGGAGATTATTTATGTCACATAAACTTCAAAACCCGAGAGATTATTCCCATCACTTAGAGTTCAAAAAAGACATAAAAGTATTATGGTTGGCATCACCAAGAGTAACATATATCGTTCCCATAAAAAAATTCAAAATAAATTTCTTTCAAAAGAAGTATTATTTCCATTCAACACCATAGAAAAAGTATTATTCCCATTCAAATATAATTGCTGAAAAATAAATATTAAATTAAAAATTTTATTATAATTTTTCGATTTAATATTAAATTAAAAATTTTATTATAATTTTAAAAGTAAATTTTTACATATTAAAAAATTATTTTGAAAATTTAATTATAATATTTTTATTTTTAATGTTCCCTCAAATCGGGTGATTGACATTTTAGACATGGAGCTGGCGCAGTTGTAGGGTATTGATGCCATGTGTCAAGTTGTGTAGTCCACGAAGCACGTCCCCTTATGTACTAAACTTGCTTTATATGATCATGTACAGGACATTCCCTTGCAGGTTGAGGAGGAAAGAACAACGGATTGTGCTCCAAATGATGTATGCACAAAAGAAACTTCAATTTCCATATATGGAAAATAATTCACCTCAAATGTTGATTGTCTTATATGTTCATATGGTGAGTCTCAATGAAAATCAACTCGCAAGGCACCAAGCTTGGTGTTGCTCCTCACATCCTTTGAGCCTTTGTTTTTTTTTGGAGGAGAAATTGTTTGGATTGCACTGGTTTCTAGGCGGCTGCCACTGCAACATCTGATTTTTCAATCTCCATTCAAGCTTCTTTAAACTAATTAGAAAAGATAAATCAATACCATCTCTAATTACTTGTTTAATTTCACAAGTCAATGAAGCTTAAAAGTATATAAAAATCGAACTTGTCCATTCAAGCCTTTTAAACAAATCCATATAAAATTAAAGGCAAGTTTAATTAGTTTTTGTAAATGTTATTTGGCATTTGGTTAGTTTTCTTAATGAATGTGGGATAAACAACATTTGAACCATCTTGTTCTTTTATGGTTTTTTCTCTAATTTAATTAGAAATCTAGTTAAAATTCTCAGTATGATGTAAAATTGCAATTTTAGCAATTGAAAACAATGATCATAAACTAATTTGAGGACTTTGAATCTACCCAAATCTTCAAAATTGTAATTTAAAGAAAAAACTACCATTTGAACAATTCTTCATCCACTAGATTCCAACAAGTAAGGGGTGATAGCTAGGTAGTCAATGTCCTAACGTTTTCATATATCTAGTTAGTTTCATCTTTCTACCCAATTTCAATGCCTTGGATTAAGTCCAATAATTTATGATAACAAGTTTATTATAGATACCAACTACAAAATTTAAGAAGCATCCTTGCTAGAGTTTTCTTTTAAAAAAATATCATCAAACTGTAATATAAATTTAAAAAATGTCATCAAATGGTAATATAAATTTATTTTAGAGTTAGTCATAATACATGCTATGCAACTAGTTTCAACTTAAATATTTATATACACCCAATGCTCACTAGGGAGATAAGACATACATTTATAAGGAATTTGGTATATATAGAAGTAGGATTAGTTAAGTAGTCATTAAAAATGAATGATGATTATTGGCATCAATTGAGACTAACTTTTATTGATCAAATATTTAAGAAAAATGAGAAGGAATTAATTATTTTACTTTAATATTGTGTTTCTATGATAGAAGAAATTGGGGAATTTTTTTCTCAAATCTTCATGGTTTTGGTGAGTAAACAAGTTATGAAGATAGTTAGTGATAGAAATATTTTTTAAATGAAATTTAATGTGGGTATATAGAGTTGTTAGTATAAAAAAGATGACAAATTCTTTCATCCCATGACACTTTAGGATTTGTGTAACATCCTATTTAACTATGTATCTCATCAGTGTTTTTTCTTACTTTAACAATGTTGATTTTTGTTCTTTAAGCTAACTATGACATCCTCTTCTATTCTCGAATGGGTTAGTCAAGAATTAACATCTTTATGTCATCCCTTCTTAAGATGACAATCTCTCTTGTCTTCCATGTTAGGTGTATTGTGATAGTAGATTAGGTACCTACTCATAACCATACTCTTAATGGTGAAACACCATCTTTTAAAAGGAGGATCAGAAAATGAAAAAAAAAACCACCATCACATACTAGAGATTAATACCTTGCTCAAATTATAAAACTTAAAGTTAACATTCAATAGCCTATTTATATATCTAAACATTTAAATATGATATTAAAAGACTTTAAGCCATATAAATATGGCTAATATTAAATATTGCATCTGTAATAAGTTTAAGTTTAAATATAAGACTTAGAATACAAATGAAATCACTAATAAGAAGATTTTGAAATACTACAAATATTTTATAAATTCTAATTTTTTAATTCCACCAATAAAAAACTATTTGGACAACATTTTCAGTTTCAATAACAAAATGAATATTGAAAAAAGTATGACCAATGCTCATAACTTCCATGAAATTGGTCATTAAACTAACCCTAATACACATTGGAACAATTGAATTTGTAAAATTTATTATATAAATGAAGATGAAAATAAGAACTAGTTTTTTAGTATGTCCAACCCTTAATAATATAAAACATAATCTTATTATGTTTTATGAATTAATACATTATAATCACAACATAGAAATTAAAAAATAAACATAAATGACTATTTTTTTCAGAAGAAAAAAAATACTTAGATTAATAAATATAAAATGGATTTTACAAAACACTACTGGAACATTTTCTATGTTCCCTTTTTTCCAGCCTCACAAAAAAATTGATCTTTTTACATTTTTTCAAAAAACTTCAATACTTCTAAGATACATGTTCAGAACTTACTTTCATCAATTTTCCTTTCCAAAAGAAACTCATAAATATATAAAGAACCAATTCTTTATCTTTATAACACTTTTAATTTAACTGATGATTAATTTTTCAAAAGTCCCTATTTGTACTTTTGTACCCTCTGCATAATATATTCCATCCTCGTTCGTGTTTCTTTTGAGAGATGATCAACTTCTTTGTTATATTCTTTCTAGATGTGTTGAGCTTTGAGTTGTAGAAACTTCCCTTTCAATACTAGGATTTTTGTCATTCATGGTTGCAAAGATACCACGTGTAGATTGTTTTCATTCAATAATAATATTTGAATCCCATACCAATTGCAACCTTGTTACCTTTTTATAATATGAAAAATATAAGATACACCACAAAGATATTAGTTCACCCATAGTGTTAGTTCAATTAATCGTGAGTCTGAAATTTCCCAAAACTGTGCATTTTAAAAGGGCTCTTACCCCACATTTATTACCCCTATCTTGAGAAGAGGGCTCTTGCCCCACATTTATTACCCCTATCTTAAGAAGCACTGTCAAACAATCCCACTGCTAGATCCCAATCAATAATAGGAGACCTATGAATCCTTATATGTTGATATTGTTGAACAATTTTTAGTTCACCTAACTCTTGAAGTATTATGTTACATACTAGTACATTCGAAAGAGGATAATTTTCAAAAGTTACCAAGTTCCTCTACTTCCAAATCTCCCAACAAATATAACAAGGGATTTCTTTATAGTTTTCCCCCTTTCTAAACCAGTTTTGAAAGCACTCAACAATTTTTCTCCCTTGCCATGTATTATTGATTTTTAGTTCCTTTATTATTGTAAACCAAATAGTTTTAGTAAAGCTACACTTCACAAAAGGTGATACATTGTTTCCTCAATGTTACCATATAATTCACATCTACTAGGCCGAGTTATACCTATTTTGGTCAAATTTTCCCATGTAAGTATTTTCTGTTCAAGCATTAACCAATTAAAAAGTATGAATTTGAGAGGTAACTTCCACCTCCAAAGTTCATTATAAAGTTGTTTCTTCCTCCATATCCTCCATCACTTGTACATCATAAGCTAGCTTGGCACTTACCTATCCTCTTTTAGTATCCCATGACCACAATAAGGAATCTTTCTCATTATTTAATTCAAAACCTGAACCAATTAGTCTCTTTACAAACTTATTCCATTCCTCTTTTTGTTCTCCTACCAATCCTAAAGATTCTTCCTTTCTCCATCCTATAAAACTTGAACCCTCCAGATCATCTGTTCCTGCTTGTGCAAGATATTCAATACCATGTGCCTTCAGTGTGTTTATGAGATTTCTTGTTAGTTTGTAATATTTTTGGGATCGAATCATTGGATCATCCCTAATTATGATATCCTTACCATTACCAGGCATCCAGACCAGCCAATTAGTAATAATAGTTAATGATGATGTAAGGGCTTTCCAACTATTTGAAATACCATTCTAATTTTTTCGGCCTTCTCTGAACCATTTAGTAACATATTTATTCTTAAGGTATTTTTTATGTATCACCTCATGCCAAATTCCATGCATCATTAGACACTAACTGCCAAATCTTTTCCGAAAGAAAAGCCATTTTTTATACCCCACCCTCCTACCTATTTTGGTTTTGCAATCTTTTTCCATCTTACCAAATGCATCCCTTCTTTTACTTTTTTACTGAAATTGAACATTCTCCTCGTAATTTTATTTAGGAGACTTTTTGGTATTTTTAGTACTTGAAACCAAAATCTAAAAGTTTTACTTCAAAAGGAAAGATCTCCTTCAAGCTTACAATCTCCTCATCTAACCTGCTTCTAGTAATAAACACTTTTGTAATCTAAAAGTCATTCTTGTCACCTTGTAGAAAAGATCTAAAACTATCCATTTTGTGATTTTTCCATTCTCAAAAAAATATAACTTCATCCACAAACATCAAATGTACAATAATTAACCCTATAACCACTGAAACACCATCACTGATATAATAGCATTGAAACAATAAAAATTAAAATTAAAAATCAAGGTTGAGAATCTCAAAACTAAAAAGATAAACATTGAGAAGTACATCTAAAAATCGTAGAGTCTCCCTTAGTGCCATAAAACTCCACCTTGCGTTGCGAGTAAGTTTGTCAATCACCCTGCAACACCCTTTCTATTGTATCTTCACATTCGTTTCAATTATTCATTTCAATTTCAATTAAATTATTGATAATGTCATGGGTTAATTAGCCTAAATGTGCCACCGTGTTTTCAAGTGAGTCAATGTGGAAAATGGTGAACACATTGTTTTGATTTTAATATATGCAACTTTTAACTAGTAAATATTTTTTGGCTTCCCATATGGACAACGATTTCGGAACCTCTTTTTTATTATATGTATGGATCTTCGAATATTGATATTTTTCAAATACGCGATTTGATATATATTTTTTAACAATCATTTAATTTAATTTTATTGTTTGTTTTTATGTTATCAATTTTATAAGTATTATTTTTATTATAATTTATTTTTGAAAAATATGTTAAATTTATTTATTTATTTTCTTTATAATAAAAATTTGAAAAATATTATATTTTTATTGTTATCTATTTTTTAAAAGTATGTTAAATTTATTTATTGATTTTCTTTTAAAAAAAATATCGTTAAAATTGTGAAAAGTATTATAGCCATACTTGTTAATCCCAATTAATGATCTCCTGCATAAAATAATATTGAATTTATCTATGATATAATATTAATGGAATAATATGATAAGTGTAATTATTTATAATTATTATTTAACTACAATTTTATTGATTTTAAATTAAATCTATAAATTATCATAAATATAATAAATATATTTGTTTCTATAAAATATAATTATAATGGTACATTCTCAATCTATAAGTTATACATTCATAAATTTTAATATTAGATAAAATAGGTTTATGTAAATGTTTCTCCAATACCAAAATTATATAAATTATACATTCATAAATTAATATTAGATAAAGTAGGTTTATGTAGATGTTTTTCTATATAAGTTATACATTCATAAATTTTAATATTAGATAAAATAGGTTTATGTAAATGTTTCTCCAATACCAAAATTATATAAATTATACATTCATAAATTTAATATTAGATAAAGTAGGTTTATGTAGATGTTTTTCTCTACAAAAAGTATATAGTGAATACCAATATTCATGTTATTTGTGTTAAAATTAACAAATTAAAATATAATTAGTATAAATGAATAAAAAAAGTAAATTAAAATATAATTAGTATAAATGAATACAAAAAGTGAATTATGTATTAGAGTTTTAAATATGAATTAAAAATCAAACAATTTGTTATTTAGATTTCAAATTAAAAACTTATATGTATGTAATTATGTATTTATAATTATATATATGAATTAAGATTAAATATGTTTAAAATTTATAAGATTTTAATTTGAATATTAGGAATAATAATTTAAGATTTTAATTTAAATATAAAGAATAACAATTTTCCACAATACAGAGGTATATATATCCTAGCTTATTTTCTCTTTTGGATTTGAATTTGTGACCTTTTAGGAGGAAACACATGTTCTTAACTATTAGGTCCACTCAGGCTCTATGAAAAATTATATATATAATTGAAAATTTATATATATAATTTTCTCTTTTGGATTTGAATTTGTGACCTTTTAGGAGGAAACACGTGTTCTTAACTATTAGGTCCACTCAGGCTCTATGAAAAATTATATATATATAATTGAAAATTTATAGAAGACACCATTTTGCACAATAAAGATACTATTAAAAAAAGTCAAATCAAAATTTAAGGAGAAAATGTGGTGTGATAAAGAGTTAGATGGAAAAAGAAAATTAAGGGATTATAAGGATGTAATCAACATTAAAAGATCAAAATTATCTATTTGTTTTTCCAAGTGTAAAGAAAAAAATAAGCATTGCTAAGATAAGAACAAATTCTCACTAGCTCTATAGTAATACTAAGAAAGTCTGAAACAAAATTTATAATAAGTAATCACTTACCCTCTTAAAGTCGAATATATCAATTTGATTTTGATCTTATTAGATAGTGGAAATTATTTATATATATATATTATTTTTAAATATTGTTAAATTTATTTTTTCTTTTCATTTATCATATCATAACTCATTATAAATTAAGTAGAAATAAAAATAAAATTAATAAATCAAAAACTAAAATTTATAAAAAATTATAAAAAATCACTCTTATTTATAAATTTATAATAAGAATAAAAGATTTTAAAAATTGTAAAAAAGGAAGTGAACATCATTCCTATGCATTTTTTACATTCAACAAAAAATAATTATGATACCATCTTCAACCTCTCATAAAGTGAGTTGACATAAAAATAAGACCAAGGTTAAGGATTATATTAAGTGTAAGTAATAGAAACAAAATTTATACAAATATTAATTAACGGAAAATAACTATTATGAATTTATATATAAAAAAAAAATGCAAAGAGTAAGTGGATAATACTCATATGACATTTTTTATATAAACATTTTTAAAGTATTAGTCTTTAAATAGTATTTTTTTAAGAGAGAATTGATAAAATTATTAAAAATGTAAAATAATAATACAAAAGAGTAAGTGACAATACTCTATGACATTTTTTATATAAACATTTTTAAAGTATGAGTTTTAAATATAGTTTTTTTTTTTTAAGTTTTTTATATTTAAGAAAAATTAATAAAATTATTGAAAATATAAAATAATAATACAAAACTGGTATAAATATTTTCTAAATATTTTATATTTAATGAAATTAAAAAAAATCAATATTAATTATATAAAAAAAAAATTATTTATAAAAAATATTATTTATTTATTAAAATATTTTATATTTAATTTAAATAATTATATTTAAATTTTATATAATTATAAAATGATGTAATTATTAAATCATAAATTTTTTGAGTTTATGTGAAAAAGAGTAATGAATAATAATAAGAATTGAAAACCATTTAAATCCATATATACTAATATTAAAGGTGTCTAGTTATATATTTAACTTTGTAAATATGTGTTTTATGAAAATTTTTAATATTTATTTGAAAAAAATTATTCACTTTAACATTATCTTAATAAAAAAATAAAAAAAAAATTGTAACTTGCTTCATGTATACCACTCTAACATGATCATTTCAACAACAACAAAAATTACAATTACCTGTGACTTGTTTCATGTACACCCAATAAATACACAATGAATTTATTTGATCAAAAAGTAAATTTACAATTATTTTTTACTTGTTTGATGTATACCAAGTAAATACATATTGAATTTATTTGGTCAAAAAGTGATTGACCAAATAATCATTCCATTAAAAACATCCTAATGTGTAACGGGGTGCAAATAAAATGATAAGAAATTATTAGAGTATGGGGAGGAAATAAAATGATAAGAAATTATTAGAGTATATTGGTTATGAGAATGTGTGTGTAAATTGTAAAATTATAAAAAATGATTTTTAGAATTATAGTTTCTAAAAAAGACTAAATATTCATATTTGACAAATAAAATATTTATTTAAAAAAATGAAATTCAAAGCAAATGGTCATAGCGGGAAATGATATTAATAAACAATTTCAATAAAATGAAATAAAAGATGAGAAATGGTTTTTTTCAAGTTGAGATTGATATGGTGAATACAAACAATAATATATTAAAAAACTAAAAAGGCGCCAAAAACTTTTTGCCAACAATATGGTCTTTTCATCATAAAATGTGAGCATGTGCACATAACAAACAATAAACAAAACTACCCTAACAAAATTTTAATAAGAGTTTAAAGCTATGGTTAATTGGTTAGATATTATTTCTTATGTATGTCCCTCTATAACTTTTACTTTATAAAAAAACACATAATATCCCCCACTACAAAATCACCATGATATAAAGTCACTTCCCTGAATCCCAATTTGTCTTGGTCTTATTAAATTTGTCTTTGGTCTTATTAAATGCAATTATTTGTAAAAATGTCAATGATTCAATTTAGGGATGTCCAATATTATAATTTAAAGCTACATATTATTGAGAGTATACAATGCACTCTCAAGTATACAATACACTCTCTCTTGCAGAAAGAAGAAAACACTTTATGTAAACAAATGAACATTCCAATTTTTCAAAGAAAAAAAAATACAAAGTTAAATCAAAGTCAAATAAAACTAATAAACAAAATACCTTGAAATGGATTAAGTGAAACCCTTAAGGAATATGGAGATAAGGTGACAATTGCAATAGACATTGTTGATAAATAATGTGTAACATCAATCCTATATGCGATTACAACCTTTCAACCTTTCATAAATGTGTATAGTAGAAAAATATTTTAATGAAAATAATACTTTCTAATAACAAAATTTGATTTAAAAATCTAATTAAAATAAAAAATAAATAGATTTTCCACATCACACTAAAATATTTTTAATCACAAGTAGATATCCCATCATTTTCACTTTAAGTAGATATCCCACTCTTTTAAAAGAAAGTATATGTAAATAAGCTTTTTAATTTTAAAAAGATAATAGTAACATTTATATTTTATTCTATTTTATTATAACAT
>SNQJ01S0014383.1:4639-18926 GCA_010110895.2 Picea sitchensis | reverse complement strand
ATTTGTCAAGTGGATATGTGTTTGTGAAGACACATTTCCTTGAACCACAGTCCAGGGGCAGGGAAAGTGCAACATCGACTATTTTTTGAGCAGATATTTTTTGAAGATTAAGCAATGTATTTCCAAGTTCACGTATCATTTGCATAGTATCAAAATGATTTCTTCCATGTTCTTTGCGTGTTCTTATGAATTCACTTGTCATATATTAGTCAACCTTTTCCATGTCACTACGCTTTTTACAGAGATGGGATATCTGACAAACAAGGACTTTCAATAAAAATGCCAAGACAACATCACACTCTTGTTTCTCTGGTCATAATAGGCACATACAAAAATGTTCTACAAGAGGATTTCAGCTCAGGCATTCCCAGTATTGAAAATTATTACTTGAAAACTGGAAATAGAAAACAACAACCAATGAACAGGAATGAAACCATGACACTAAGACTCACCGGTGAATGGGGAAGCATAGAAGCGCAACCCCTGGCCTGCAAACTACAATAGCATGTCCAATTGCAGATGTAGGACCCCAACCTTGCAAAGTTGAAGCCAACAAGAGAAAGAAACAAACAACAAACTAGTGAACAAGTACCAAGAGTCCCAATTGCAGCTGCAGGACCGCAACTTTGAAAAGTTGAATCAAACAACAATAAGAAGCATCCAGGCAATGAATGAGAAAGCATCAACTAGTCAACCAGGAATAATGGTGAAGAACAATATTATCCAAATTCACTGCAGAAAAGATTCTATAAACCAATCGGAGAAAAATGTATTGTAACACGCTTGTTAAGAAAACATTTCAGGCTGTGAGGCTTGTCAGGTAAACATTTAAGGCTATGAGGACTGTGAAAATGCTTCCCACTATGTAAACATTTAAGAAAGTTGCAGTTTGCACAATTGGCGTTATGAATTCACAATTGCAACTGCGCTTCTGTCACTCCCCATTCAGGAGTAAGTTTCATTGCCATCATTGCATCCCAATTCATTGTTTGTTTTTCTCCAGTTTGCAAGTAATAATTTTCAATACTGGGAGAGATCAAAATCCTTTTGTAGAACATCTTTATATGTGACTACCACGAATAGAGAAACATGACTGTAATGTTGTGTTCATCTTGTTCCTGAACACCAATGTTCAAGACAGAACCCACCTCCATCACAACTATAGTGGCATATAAAAAAGGAAATTGAATTCTCTCCTCACATACAAAGATGTTTTGCAAGAGGATTTTGACTCAGACATCTCCAGTATTGAAAATTTTCACTTGCAAACGGGAAATAGAAAACAACAAACAATGAATAGGAAGGTAAACATATAAAGGAAACCAACCTATCAATGGGGAATGCCATAAGAGTAGTTCCAATCACGGTTGCAGAATCCCAAGTATGAAAATTGCAACAACATCAACAGGAAAACAAGAGAAACAATAACATCAAAACAAAAAACCATTGAACAAGTAACGAGCAAGCATCAACTAGTGAATCGGTAATTTCGCTGAAGAACAATACTTCCCATATTCACTACAGACAACATTGTATAAAAAAAAATCAGAGGAAAATGTATTATAATAGACCTGTTAAGTAATGCAGGAATGCAACCGTGGTACTGAGACCCATCGGTGAATGGGGAAGGACAAAATCATAACCCCTGGCCTGCAAACTACAACAATATGTCCAATTGTGGATGAAGGACCCCAACCTTGAAAAGTTGAAGAAAACAAGAGCAAGTAGAAAACAACAAACTAATGAACAAATACCAAGAGGCCCAACTGTAGTTGTCAGACCTCAAATATGCAAAGTTGAATCAAACAAAAATAAGAAGCATCTAGTGAACCAAAAAGCAAGCATCAACCAGTCAACTAGGAATGTTGGCGAAGAACAATATTGGCCAAATTCACTGGAGACAAGATTGTATCAAAAAAATGGAGGAAAATGTATTGTAACACACTTGTTAAGAAAACATTTTAGGCTGTGAGGCCTGTCAAATAAACATTTAAGGATGTGAGGACCGTCCAAAGGCCTCCCACTATGTAAACATTTAAGAAAGTTGCAGTTTACATAGTTGGAATTATGCATCTTCAATTGGAATTGCACTTATCTTGTTCCCCATTCACGGGTAAGCTTCACTTCCATGGTTGCATCCCTATTCATTTTTTTTGTTTTTTTTTTCTAGTTTGCAAGTAAGAATTTTCAATACTGGGAGCGATCAAAATCCTCTTGCAAAACATATTTGTATGTGACTACTACGACTAGAGAAACAAGACTGTAATGTTGTCTTGGTCTTGTTCTTGAATGCCAATGTTCGACAAAGAGCCCACTTCCATCGCATCCATAATGACATATAAAAAAGGAAATCGAATTTTCTCCTCACATACAAATATGTTATGCAAGAGGATTTTGACTCAAGCATCTCCAGTATTGAAAATTTTCACTTGCAAACTAGAAATAGAACAACAAACAATGAATAGGAAGGTAAACATGGCACCGAAGCCCACCCATCAATGGGGAATGATAGAAGCACAGTTTCAATTGCAGTTGCATATTCCCAAGTGTAAAAAATGGAACAAGAGCAATAGGAAAACAAAATCAACAACGACAAAAAAAACAAGAAACCAGTGAACAAGCAACAAGCAANTACTACGACTAGAGAAACAAGACTGTAATGTTGTCTTGGTCTTGTTCTTGAATGCCAATGTTCGACAAAGAGCCCACTTACATCGCATCCATAATGACATATAAAAAAGGAAATCGAATTTTCTCCTCACATACAAATATGTTCTGCAAGAGGATTTTGACTCAAGCATCTCCAGTATTGAAAATTTTCACTTGCAAACTAGAAATAGAACAACAAACAATGAATAGGAAGGTAAACATGGCACCGAAGCCCACCCATCAATGGGGAATGATAGAAGCACAGTTTCAATTGCAGTTGCATATTCCCAAGTGTAAAAAATGCAACAAGAGCAATAGGAAAACAAAATCAACAACGACAAAAAAAACAAGAAACCAGTGAACAAGCAACAAGCAAACATCGACCAATGCACTCGTAATGTCGTTCAAGAAGAATATTGTCCATATTCACTACAGACAACATTGTATAAAAAGTATCGGAGGAAACAGTATTGTAACATGCATGTTAAGTAAACATTTAAGGTTGTGAGGCATGTTAGGTAAACATTTAAGTCTGTCAAGACCACCGAAGGGCCTTGCGTTGTGTAAATATTTAAGAAATAACGCAGTGTGGCAGGTCTGTTAGTACACAAATAATTATTATATTATTTTATAATAATATAAATTAATAACAATAAAAAAAAGTAATAATAATAACAATAGTTTGAACAATAGAGACTATGCAAAAAAACATTTAGTCAAAGGACAAACTAATATGAAGTCAACTAATAAAAAACTGACTCTCGATGCTCAAAACTTTGGATATCTAAACATTTTAATAAAAATTGTAAAAATTCAGAAATACCATAGATGATCAAAATCTTTGGATATGATAACATATAAAACATTGGGAATAGCGAAGCTGGCAATAATACCTCCAATTTTCTATCCAAACAGATCATGACATATATAGTATTTTCTATTATATACACATCAATGTTTTTAGTTCTCTAGTTCCAACAATAGAGATTATGCAAATATTTTTAGTCAAAGGACAAACTAATATGAAGTCAATGAATTAGCGATATCTATAGTCCCTCTATGCCTTCGGCAGGGACTAATAAATACACATGTGCTTCCCATTTAGGGTGATAACTTATACATACAATGTGTAACATAAGGAAGTGAAAGAACAAAGTCATGTTCAACTAATTTTTTTAATTTTCTTTTTAAATGAGGGAATCCAATCTTGACGACGACTAGTATTCATTGCGTTCTCTTGACTTCCATGCTTATAAAAAGATTTTGTTCATGCCTTTTGTGATAGATTAATGATTCTCAATTGAAGCTAAGCTCTTGAAGCTTAAAGTTGGATGTGGAGAATGTTTATTTAAAATAGATTATTGTATATTAAATATGTGTATGTGTCACATTTTTAAGAGTCATGTTCATGCCCAACCTTGGTATTTCATGGACATGTGACATTGTGATGATTATTTTTTGGAATCTTGGCTCAGCCAAGGATACTTCACCCAGACTATGTATTTTCATATAGAGCATACTCATACATTGTTCTAGACTATAGACGAGTCACATCATTACTCTATACAACTCAGTTGTATACCTAGACATTTGTTAACACTCTTTATCACTTGGTAAATTCAGCATACAAAAAAAATAATGTGAAACATAAGAGACAAATATAGTGCAGGAAGCACCAATGGTGCCTAATATCCCACTTCGTTTATTTATATTATGAAGAAGAAATAATTATTTACAAAGATGGAGTTATTGTCCCAGTTACATAGATGGGAAGAGTCTCATGACTCTACCTTATACATCAGAGTTATCCATACCCATGGTTTTTTCACACTAGGTCTTCCCCTTGTCGTTCTTCTTTGCCTCAACTGGAGGTGTTCCCCACTTATGCTCCCGACCTCAGAGCTCTATGCCTCTTGTCCTCAATTGTTATTCATGTTGTCATTTGGTTGTGTGCCCTTACTCTTAAATGGACTCCAAGAATCACGTGTAAGGAACATAATGTCTCTTGGGTGTGTCTGCAATATACCAGATGTAATATAATATGCAGAACTAAAATATTTAGCAAGCAATAATGGAACAACATGAATATAGCTAGAGAAATACCAGAATAATACAAGAAAGAGCACCTTTATTAAAGATAACAATGTTCACTTGCCTCTTCGAGGGGGAAACCTCTAGTAAAGCAAACCTCTGTTACAATAATATCCAAGAAAAAAATATCCAATACCTCCTACTCGTATCTATACTATTTCTACCTTCTAAGAAAACTTCTAGAGGAAGATCTTTCTATAAGGGGAAACTTATATTAGGTATTCTTACATTGACTTATTCTCCTATATTTATTAGGCCTTATTAACTAATGTCAGCCTTTATTAAATAGAAAACATATCATACTAACCAACGACCCATGAAGAGGGGTTATGATCTGATCCTAACATGCCCTCCCCCTTCAAAAGAAGCCTTGTCCTCAAGGATGAAGATGTTGAAACTGTTGGAGTATGGTCGATGGTTCCCAAGTCGCATCCTTTGGTGATGTTTCCTTCCACTTTATCAACACTTCCTTGATATTTCTTCCATGCAACCGATGTTCCCATGCATTGAGGACTACTTCTAGTTGGATCCAAAGAGAGTCTTCTTCATCTAATTCAGGAAGGATGGTTTGGACCCTGCAATTTTGTCCCACCACTTTCTTTAAATAGGAAACATGGAACAACATATGGATTGTGGAAGTATCTAGAAGGGTGAATTTGTAGGCCACTAAACCAATACTCTTGATGTTCTGATAAGGGCCATAAATCTTGGGTGCCAACTTGTGATGTCCCTGGCCTTTGAGATATGTTTGTTTTTAAGGTTGGAGTCAGAGAAACACTTGATTACCTTCCTGAAAAACCCTTTTTGAATGAGGTTGTTTCGCTTGTTGCTTCATGTGATTTTTGGCCATGTGGAGTTATCCTTCAAGACCATTAAGGTGGTTGTTCTACCTTCCAATATTATATCAATATATTGGACCTTTGATGTGCCTGGAAGATAGGTAGTGAATGTAGTTGGTCATTGGCCATACACTGCTTCATATGGGGTCATTTTAGTTGTCGTATGATATGAAGTATTGTACCATCATTATTCCAAGGGAAGCCATTACACCCATTGGTGTTGTTTGTAAAAACAAAAACACCACAAGTAGGTTTCCAAACATTTGTTTACCACTTATGTTTTTCCAATAGACTAGGGGTCATGGTTGGTTCTCATTTTTAGTTGGTTTCCCAACAATTTAAACAACTCTTGCCAAATGTGTTGGTGAAAGTGGGGTCATGATTTGATAGAATAGAGGTGTTCATTCCATGTAACTTGAAAATTTGATCAAGGAAAACTTGTGCTACGATTGTCGGTGTGAAAGGGATGGGTAATGCACAAAAATGAGCATACTTGGAGAGGCGATCAACCTCCACCGTGATGACTAAATTATTCCTAGTTTTTGGGAGGCCCATGATAAAGTCCATGGAGATGTCCATCCACATAGAAGATGGAATGGGTAGGGGTTGTATAGCTCCTAGAGACTTAATGGTTTCACCTTTATTGTGTTGGCACACCTCACATTCAGTGACAAAGTGAAGGATATCCTTCTTCATGCCTTCCCAGAAAAAATAATGACATGCATGAGCATAGCTATTTTGGAAACCTCAATGACCCGCAATAGCAGATGAGTGCAACTCATTTAAGAGCCTTAACTTGATGGATGAAGAGGGAGAGAAAACAAGGTGATCCTTTTATATGAGAATATTGTCTTTCCAAGTGTAGCCAATGGGAGGATTAGTGTCCTCTTGAAGTCGATGAATTAACCTAGACATAGTCGGGTGTGTAACCCACTCTTTTCATACTTCTTCAATCCAATTTGGAACTGGTAATGATAAGGAAAAGAGGGAGCCATCCTACTCATTTTTTCTTAACAATGCATCTGCAACTATATTGTCTTTTCCCTTTTTATATATTATTTCATAATCATAACCCAACATTTTAGTCAGCCACTTGATTTTTTGGGGGGAGGATAACTGCTACTCTAAAAAATAATTCATACTAAGGTGATTTTTTTTTATCTGAAAATGGCATCCCAAAATATATGGATGCCATGTTTTCACCACATGGAGAATGTCCATCATTTATTTTTCATATGTAGATTTTCCCAAACTTTGGTCACTCAATGCTTGGCTAGTAAAGGCCAGGGGTCGACCATATTGTGTGAGCGTTTCTCCTGTATCAGTGGTGGAAGCATATTATTCTACCACAAAGGTTTTATTGAAGTCAGAAGTTGCTAAGACTGGAGTAGCACACGTGGACCATTTCGAAATCCATGAAGGCTTTCTCAGCCATAGGATTCCAATGAAATGCATTCTTCTTAAAAAGGTCACTCAAGGGATTAACAATTTCTCCATAATGGTGGAAACATTTCATGTAGTATCCTATAAGACCAAGGAAACCATGTACGTTCTTTAAGTTCATGGGTCACGACTACTCCTGCATAACTTGAATATTTTGGGGTCCACTCTTACCCCTTCTTGACCCACAATGTGTCCCAAATATTCCACTTCGATGGCTCCAAAGGAACATTTGGTCTTTTTGACAAAAAATTGGTTGTCGCATAGAAAGTGAATGAATTTTTCCTCATGGAGAAGGTGACTTTCCCAAGTGTGGCTGTAAATGAGAGTGTCATCAAAGAAAACCAGGACAAAGTTCTGAAGGTAAAGTTTCAATATTTTATTCATAATATTTTGGAAGGTGGATGGGGCATTTCAAAGGACAAAATGAATGACCAAGAATTCATAATTTCCTTCCTGATTTCAAAAAGTAGTCTTCGGATCATCCGCCTCATTCATTCAAATCTAGTGATAGGCTAAGAGAAGCTCTAATTTGGTGAAGAAGCAGGCACCCTGGAGTTCATCCAACATATCATCAATGAAAGGAATGGGAAATTTATATTTGATGGACAGTTTATTTAGGGCATGAAAATTAGGACACATTCGTCAAGTATATTATTTCTTTTAAACAATAACTATGGGGTAATAATATGGGCTGGTACTAGGATGAATTACCCCCGCCTCCAACAATTCTTTTACCATATTTTCTATTTCATGTTTTTTTAGCAAATGGATACCTGTAGGGATGAACATTGGGGGGTTGAAATCCTAGAAGGAGAGGGATCGTATGATCATTCTCACCCCTGAAGGGAGGTAAGTCTGTTGGAACCTCAAAGACCATGGGTTACTTGTCGAAGATGAGTTGCAGGCTAGGAGGAACTACACGAGAGGCCTGATCTATGACCTGGATGGTAAGAAATTTAGAAATCACACCATGCTTGTATTTCTTCAACATTTTTTCCATCTTGTGAGAGATGATGATTTCATGGGAGCCTGCTTGGAGACCTTGGAGGGTATAGGTGTGATCCAATTGGTTCAAGCTCATATATAACTCTTGATAATCCATTGTGATCATTACAAGAGTGAGAAGCCATTCCAAACCTAATACAATATCATAGTCATCCATGAAAATAGAGAACATGTGGGTTTTCAGATGATAATCACCCATTTGGAGTTTGAAATTCTCACAACATCCCCCACACTTCATAATACCAGCATTAGCAATGAGGATTTGAAAATTAGAAACCGGGAAGACAAAGAAATGGATCTCCTTAGAATGTCTGTAGTGAATAAAAATATGGGTTCTACCACTGTCAATCAGCACCACAAATAGCCTATGTTTGATGTAGCCCTTGATATTCAATGTTTGTGGGGTCAAAATATCTGAGAGGGAATGAAAACATATGAAAAGTTCCTTTGATTGTCTAAGGGTTGCAACTAAATATTCGGCATGAACTGTTGGGGTAGAATCCTCTTGGTTAGGAGCCTCATCTGATGGTATGTCGTCATAGGAAGAGGAAGTTGATGCAACAATCTGGAAGAATTTTTTTCCGTATATTTATGTCTAGGTGAATACTTTTCATCACAGTAATAACGAAGTCCTTACATGCGAAAATCCTCCATTTATGTTGGAGAGATCATTTAGACCTTTAAGGTTTTTTTGAGATCGGCGTTATCCCCGGGGCGAGGAAGATTGTGGAAAGTAGTCTTTCGGGGTGGACATTGAAGGTTGGTCTCTACTTCCAATGCTAATTGGAATGCCTACAATGATGTAGTAGGATGATGTATGCTCCATGATCCCCGAGGGATTCCTTTAAGCCACTAATAAAACATTCAAGGTAAATTCATCAGATAATCCCTTAGTTTAGATAGCCAATTGTTCAAATGTCACGATGAATTTTGCGACTAATCCCATTTGGAATAGCCTAGTGAGCCTTCCCAAAAAATGTGACTCCCTATCAAAACGGACACAAACTTCTTTAGTGAACATTTTCGAAGTGGGTAGTCCTAGATAACATTTCTTATACCACTTCCACCACTGCAATCATTCTTGATCCAAGTACAAAACCCCTACATGGATTTTGGTCTCATCATCTCGAATATCATGAAGGGAGAAGTATTGTTCCATTTGAGAAACCCAACTTGTTGGGTTCAATCCATCAAATTTATGCATGTCAAATTTGGGAGCCTTATTCCAAGAGGGTGGAGATTCCCAAAGAGAGAGGAAAGAATGAGTATGCTCATAATGGGAAGAGGGAGGGTCTTTTGGCATGGGCTCAAGATTCTTACCCTTGAAGAGTTCTGTGATCTCTTTGTAATTATTTTAGAGGGAAATATGGATGTCTGTGTTGAGGTTGTCAAGGTTCTATTCTAGGGTGGACACCTTAGTCTCCATTTCATCTTGATTATGAGAGTGGGTAGTAGGCATGGTAGAGGATTAGCGATCATGGGTGTCAATACGAATATCTGGGCTACAAAAAATCATAGGTACTAGAGTGATCAGGGAAAAGAGAGGAATCCAATTGGATAGGTCTCAAATAATGGGGTCCCACAAAGGGTTGGGTTCGGGGGAAAAATTCTTAAAAATGAATGGTACCACTGTAGTCAGAAGAAAGATAGGAATCCAATGGACTAATTCATAAATAAGGTTGCCTTTGAGCCCCAATCTATTTTTTTTTAACTCATGTGGAGTTATACTCCGATCTAAATAATATTGCAGTGTTGAAAGGCCCAAATTCTTAACAGGAAAAAATGTGTAGTAATTTTGCAACTAGAATGTAGGAGGTAAAGTTACATGGAAATATATCTTGTCTTTTATGTTTTTGTTTCCTTCCCAAAGGTTAGGGTATGCAAGTTTTATACAGAAAAGGGTTTATCGTTTTCTATATCTCTTTAATATACGCGTGGGTCTAACAATAATACTCGACCCAATATCTCAGGGCACCAACTAAGGAGGCTAAATCGTACCCTTAGCCATGCTACCTGAATACCCAAGCACTAGAGAGTATCTTCCTGAGTTTTTTTCTCGGTGGAACTATAACAGTCAGACAAGTGATCGATTTATCTATGGAGGGATTTAGGATATCTAGGTCGACTTTCATATAGGTGTTATCTGATGTGATACCACTCGAAGGGGTACCAACAAGGGCTACATGGGTCGCCAACAATGTGTGCTTAAGTACCACTTGTATTTCATGTGTGCATGCTTCCCCAACCATGGATTTATGTTTTGAACAAAATATCTTTGTAGCTTTAATATGTTGGAATACATATCTACCCTGAAAAAATAACCCACAATTTTCGTCCAAGGAAAGAGCTTTGATACCCCTTGCAATATACCATATGTAATATATTTTGCGAAATCGAAACATTTAGAATACATTAATGGAAAAACAATAACATAGCTAGAGCTATGCCATAATGATACAAAAAAGATAACCTTTATTAAAGATAGAAATGTTCACTTGCCTCTTTGAGGGGGAAACCTCCAGCAAAGTAGATCTCTATTACAATAATCTCCAAGATAAAAATATCCAGCACCTCCTACTCTTATTTATACTAATTCTACCTTCTAAGGAAACTTCTAGAGGAAGATATTTCTAGAAGCGGAAGATTCTATTACGTCTTCTTACGGTGATATTATCCTTTATTTGTTGTCTTCTTACATTGACTTATTATCCTTTATTTGTTATGCCTTATTAACTAATGTCATCCTTTATTACATATACAACATATCGTACTATCTAATGACCCACGAAGAGGGATTAGGATCAGATCCTAACAGTGTCCCACCCATTTGCGAATCGCCACACCCAACTGATCATCATACTCCTTTGTGGACCTAATGTTCCCATCTGTCTCATGCATCCATAAATTGACATGCCCCTTAGATATGCATGCCACATCATTGAGTGTGTGCCCCTTCTCTTGTCCTCTTCCTTGTACCGATCATCATGACACTCCATGGGTGTTCCTATGCGGTCTTCCAACCTCTCAGGTGTTCCCATGCTACCAAGGGAATATGGGTACCCTACTTGGGTCTGCTCCCAAGTTTCCCCACCCTTGGCCAAATGCAACCTAGGTATTTTTTGTCCTTCGTAAGGGAAGAAGGGTGTGTTCCCCCTTGGGGTCACATGTCACCAGTATGCCCCAATATGCTCCTTCCCACACCCAAATGTTTTTGTTTCTCTCAACTGATCGTTCCCTCCTTGTGCTCTTTGTCGATTCCATCACTTAATATATCCAAGGAGTGTGCGTTCTTGGTGGGTGTCCTAGAAGGAATTACATCCTCCCGCACAAAACTAGTTTTAATTTAGGAAAATTTTGTACCACTTGTGATCTGTAGCGACCTCTATTGAACTCCTGAATCATTTCGTCATTGTTCCGTAAGGGTTCATATCTCTCCCAAATATTCTTTTCATCGGGTTTTCCCTTCCAATGGACAAAGTACTCATGAAATCAACCTTTTCCCTATCCCAAGATGCAATGCACTAAAATATACTCTACCTCCAACTTTGGCTTATCTCCAACCATGGTCGGTGCCCTGGATGGCTCAAATTGACTTGGGTCATCCGAGTCCCTCTAGCATGAATTCAATTGATTAATGTGGAAGACAAGATGGTTTTTTCACACATGGAATGACAACTCAAATTTGTAAGAGAAATTTCCAATCTTCTCAAGAAATTTGAACAACCTCTCATACCTTTGCACAAGAGATGGAGCCATCCATTTAGGTGGTGGGAACTAATCTCTTCTCATCTTGAGTAAGAACGAATATCCTACTTGGATTTTTTCATCACGTCGGTTGAAATCCTCCCACTGCTTCATTATGTTTGTTGGATTAGTCATGTGCATGCAATATATCTCCAACCAAGCCTGCAAATTCTTCACAAAAACCACGACTGATGGATTCATCACATAGTAACCCTGTGTCACAAAGTGAGGAGTTGTGGGTTGTTGTCCATTCATCAAATCAAATGTACTGTAGCCCATCGCTAAAATCTTCTTCAAGTTATAGTTAAAGTGGGTGACATATAACATGTTCGACCAATTCATCTAATTCACCTATACATACTACCAAAAGAAGTCCTTCAAAAGTGCATCGATTCATTCGGTCTATCCATTTTTCTATGGATAGTAGGATGGAATATTCAACGAATTCATCCCCGCAATATTGAATAATGTTGTCAAAAACTTACTAATGAACCTTACATCTGATAGAAAATAAGGCAAGAAAATAACCAAGAAAATAGAATAACTAAAAAAATGGAGAAGACAAGAAGAAAAATAATGCGGGCAGAAAAGGCACCAAGCCAAGTAAATTTCATGTGTACATTAATGGTACATTTAATAGTACAACTCAATTTAACGACCCCACAACCATATCACAACTATTTAATTATCAAGGTCTATTAAGGACTTAGGATTATTTCTAACAAAACCCCCTTTAATATTAGATACATGGAAATGTATCATCTTAGAAAAAAAAACCAGTGTAAAAGATAATAACATATCCAAGTCTTCAATATGTAAGTCATGGTCTGAAATCTCATGAGTAACAATGAAGATCTGCCTGAAAAAACACCAAAAGTGGACGCTGAAAACCAAATCTGGAAAACTCACTATGCATCAAATGATCTAGATATCCTTTGAGTGGTCACTAAACTGAACCCAAATCAATGAGAAAAAATTCATATGAGAAGTGAATTAGCTACAAGTCTAACACATCCCATATCTTGAAAAACCCTAGAAATCCAGTGTGTCAAGTGAAAATCGAAGAAGAATGTATGTCCTCTACAAGGTCAAAAACCATACCTGAGAAGTCTAAATACTATGAATCTCTCACATAACGACATATAAAAAGGTTTTCAAAAAATATCTCCCACATAAAAAATGTCGAATATCATCCAAAACCTTTATCCATTAAAATCCTATGTGTAGTAAACTAGGTAAATTGTTAGTAATGGTGCAAATCCTGAACCCAAATGTCCATCAAAGATGCCAGACAATCCATAAAATGACAAAAAGTGTAAAACTTTCCATCCAATATCAAATATCCATCAAAATCCAAAATAAGGTGTTGAACCGTCTCAACACAAAAATCCTCTGAAGGTCAAACTAACTAATCCAAATTTATCATCCAATCAGGAAACAAACATCATGTCCTAAAAACTTCCTCAATCATTCATCATCCTAAAATCATAAATTCATCTACAATATTGAATCCTGAATCCATAATGAATCATCATAAACAATCCTATAAGTTAGACTTCTTGTAAGTTAGACTTCTTGTAAGTTAGACTTTGAAACATGAATTATGTCATATCTATATTTTCCCCCCTCTTGACTAAAAAGTGAGAAGTCTAGATAATGAGATGTAACCCCCTTGAAATTGGAAAAGTGGAATCAAACCATATTTGAGCGATCAGAAGACAACATCAAGCAGGCCATGATCATGCCCTGTATCATCCAATCTTGAAAAGAATTAATGTCCATCAACCGTAGAAATATCTCCAATCAAGTATGGTTGTACCTATGTATAAACTTGTCGATGAGATCGTTATAATAACTTAGCTTCAAAAATCCAACACCAAGTACCTAACAATTAAAAAATTACATGTTTCCTCTGAATCTTTAGTTGATTCCAACACCTTTATGAGACATGATTTTTCTTCCCACAAAAAACACATGGGTGAAGATCAAAACAATTTAACTCAAAATGGCCAACTTGGTGACAATGTCAACACAGTACAAGTTCTTCTTCCAACTAAGCATCATCAATCAACAAATCTACCATACTTATATTATCATCAATATCCTTAAAAACAATATCATCATCAAAATATATATCAATATTCTTATCAAGATCATATGCATGTTCCTTATCAAGTTCTTCCTTCCTATCAACATTAACCAAAAAACCACCTCTTACAAAAGAAATTGGTTTACAATAATTAGGAATATGAAAAAGGTTATCGTAATCCTTTCCATATTCTAAACCATATATTTTTCATTTAAATTGGAACTCTTCCCATGGTCTAACAAAGTTATCTATATTCTCAACCTGATCTTCATGGTGAACCTTCCTGTTGATTAAGGTTGGTTGTCATTGATGTCAACCCTTGAAGAAAGCCTCGTAGCACAAAGGTTTGGGTAATGGACCAAATATTGTTTGATGTAAATATGACTCATTATTGTTTTTTCATGGTTGATAAGAAGTAAATATGGAT
>SNQJ01S0014382.1:111618-122149 GCA_010110895.2 Picea sitchensis | reverse complement strand
TTTTAATATGTTCAAACATTATACCAAACACTTATTAGAAGCATGGACATTTTCTTCCCAATAATAAACATGAAACCAACCCCTTTATAGAGAAAATATCAAATTAAGAAATACATTTACATTAGTTCCATTGAAAATCCAAAAATAAAACTACTCAAACTTGTTTTTCTTACATCCTACGAAGTTTTCTACATAAAAGAGATCAAATTCATGGTGTAATACTATTGACCCAGTATGGTTGTTGGAATATGGCATGTTAGGATTGGTAGGGTAAAGACGTTTTCCATTTTTATCAAACATCTACTTGCAATATCTTTCTCCTGATAAGAACTTGCGGAATTTTGGGACCACATGAATATATTGAGAATCTAAACTCGATCCTGAATCTTGATCCTACAAATTTCAATTAACAATTATTAAACTACACCTCCATACATAACATAAATTCAATTAGATAAATGATTTATCAAATAAAATCTAGACATACTGCAATTGGTGTTAGAGAACTTGAAGGAGTTCCAAATATATGTAATGAGGTGAAGATGGAATCTGAAGAATTGACCATTTGATATTATAATTATTTTTCTCCTACATTTGAACCAAAAACCATCTTCTTGGTGATTAAGGTATTTTTCCCCTGTGATCTTGGGTCTGGATCATAGCAGAGTAAGAATAAGTCACAAAGACAACAGCCTCCCCTCAAAGATAAGCACACAAAAAGCTAAAGACAATAACTACTTAAACTAGGAGGAAGTAGGGATATAAAGGAGAAAATAAAGTGCACCTTGTTCTCCCGTCTAATGTCGATCCTTGCTTCAATTCATTGAAGATCTCCTAATCTTCTACTGGAACCATCTAGTAAGATAGATAAAAAAACAAGGGCTGGAACAAAAGTAGATATGCAATCAAAAGAATGTGCATATTATATGTCATATTCAAAGTAAGCATAAATATAAACATACATTGATGAGAAAATCTGAGGGAAAACAAACTCTCTTATTATCAAAAAGTGTAAAAGGTAAGTTACAACCTTTTCCAACCTTTAGGCACCATCTAGAAGCCAACTGTCTCGGTTCCTCCAAGAATCCTCAAGCATCAATTCAACTAATGTAATATTCCTTCAATGAATTAGATAGGGATAAGGAGACACCCAATAGTCACATAACATGAGAAATAAGTGTTGCAAAATGATTTTCTAGACTACAGGGGATGTTTCTCAGAGAATTATAGGGAAGGGAGGCTTGTTAGATGCTGGCAACATAACTTTGCATAAAGGGACTTTTTTTTTTCTCTTATCCATCAATGATTGTCTTATATATTCCCAAAGAGGTTTGGGGAGTTGTATTCCATTGAGTACAATAAAGGGTTATTGGGAAACGATTCCAACCGAAAAACCCTCCTGAAAACATGAAATTATTTTATTTTTCACAAAGTTTGAGGGCATCCGCTGGTTGCAGTGTGTAAAGTCACAGATGTTTGTGTGTTGCACTAGGAAAACCCATGTATATGCTCATAGGGCATGTTTTTTAAGTTATTTTCGTGACATCATTTGGGGGGGAAGTATAGAAAGCATTGGGAAAGGGTTGGGCCTTGTCACAAATACATAGGTGTGGAATTTTTTGCTATAATAGATGCCCCCTAATGTGTGAGTTTAGAAGGGAAAAATTAAGGTTGAAATACATCATGAACTCTGAGAGGCGAGGATGCACGGAAGTATCCATGAGGTTCATGAACAATTGATCCAAAAACAATAACCGTCAGCAAGGATCAAGCAAGAGTTTTGTTTCCCAACTCAGGCATACCCATGCTCGGGAATGATGTAAGCATGGTCGCCAAAGAAATTACACTACAGATCCATGGCATATGTAAAATATAGCTATAGTCCATGGCCACGAACAATACACGGTGGATCCATGTGATATAAATTAATTAGAAATCATGGCCACAGAGAATACACAGTGGAGCCATGTCAAAGTAGATCATAGCCACGAATAGATACATTGTGGAGCTATGTCTAAAAATCAATAAAAAGGGATAATTGGGACCAAAGAAACGAACAATATGATCTTCTGTGAGTACCACTCTGAGAGGTGGCACCATATAAGTCAGGAAGGAGCACAAAAGATGTGATTCTCGTACTCCACTCGAAGTCTTCACCATGATCCGTCATGGTACAAGTCTACAACATGTGAATAAATGAGTCGATGTCGAACAAAGTGAGACATTTCTTGATTATTGGTCATTGAACAAAGTGAGACATTTCTTGATTATTGGTCATTGAGGTATGTCATCAACAAACTTGAGACAACCCACTGATAATGATAATGGAAGTCAAGGTACCATGGTACTACCCAAAAAGTGTGAATGAATGAGTTGGCGTCAAACACCTCGTAGAAACTATTAAGTAGGGGACATCGAGGTATTCCCACTTTCAATATCGAGGGAACCCATCACTAATGACTGCAAGATGCAAGGTACCAAAACATAACTCTATATCCCTCTCCCAGAGCAAGATGTATCGAATTAGATGGGAGGGAACCCATTGAAAGGAAGGCATTAAGGCATCCTCCATCATCGAGCATGAGGGGTGGATGAAAGCCAAATATTTGTAAGAGATCGAATGAAGAGGCTGACACTTGTGATGATGAAACTGACTTGGGAAGGTCGACTTGCAAGGTCAAAGGCTACCTGCAAAATGACCAACACAGGTTGAAAATTTCCCCTTGAACATAAGAACAACAAAATATGTGACTCAATTAGTATGACTATAAGATAGGATACATTTGTGATGCAGGAGGCATCAATAAACACTCCATATAGTTGGAAGAATAACCAACGGGGGGAGAAAAAACTCAAAGCTACAAAAAGTCTCCTAAATCCATACTAAACCCAAAATGTTGAGATACTGACTCAATATTATGCTTGTTCAAAGGAAAAAAGACTTCTTCCAACAAAAGAGATAGATATTTTCCCATTATTTTTGTTTTATTTTTTATTTTTTTTGTCTTTTTCATGCTATAGAAGCCTGAAAAAGAATAAAAGAGTGTTATAGTACACTGGAGGAAATGAGTTTCATGAGCAAGCAAACTGGATCCAAAGCGCAAGAAGCATACCTATTCTCAATGCAAGGAAAGCATGTGTAGAATAAGGACACTCGAGGAATGTTCCCTCCATGAATAAGGTGTCAAGTCACAAGGGAATAAGTTGCAAGGATGGGAATTTATAGGAATGCATAGGTGACGGGTTTAACAACAACATGTTGAAGTTGGAATTAGGCCTAAAACTGTGAGAATTTTATTCGTAGATGCAGTTACGACTTAACTTTGGGAAGAAAACCTCCCATGATGGTTTTTTTCATAAGTTTAGTCTCCACGGCCCAAAAAAGAATAAAATCATACCATGGAGAACTCTTCTAGCCACTAATGGACCAAATTCTTCCGTTTTCATACATAGTTAGTTTGGTCCATAAAAGGGTTAAACTTATACCAAAAATATGTCTCTTCAAATCAATTTTATGAGTGTGACATAGAAAAGATCACTCGGCCATATTTTCATATTTAAGGAGTATGAAAATAGCTTAACTATGGACTCCATGGTTCTTTTTTGTAAATTTATTCCCCTGAACCCAAAAACGTATAAAACACAACTTAGGAGAACTCTTTGAGCCCATAGAATAGAGTATACCTTTTTTGTATGTAGTCTTGTCTAATCCGAAAAATGGGTAAAGTTGTGTTGGAAAGACATTCCTTCAAGTCCATTTAACAAGTGTACAAGGAACAATATCACTCGACAATATTTTCAATTTTAACGACTCTGAAAAGAGTTTAACTATGGACTCCATGATAGAGGGATTCCTGTAGGTAATGTCTAGAACAAGACTGATTAAGAAGCATGAAGTCCATACACAATGTCATGGCGGGAGTAAATAAGACTCCCAAGCCTAAGAAAACTTACAACATGAGTGCCAGAATATGAAGGGATTATAAACTAGGATGCCCATGGAAGGTAGGCTCTACCACATGAATTACGACACTTCTAAACATTAGAGAAGGTTTTGCATTGCAACTCAGTGGGTTCGATCCTAAGGTGAATTGAAACAAGAAACAGATAATGAAAAAATGCATGGAGGGGAAAATATAACCTATATGCTAGTTTTGAAATCATTACCTCTCAAAAATGGATCGACATGGAACTTAAAGGTACCAAAGAAAAATGTCTCCAAAGTCTTGTATATAAGACCAAAAGACTTACACAAAAGTTAGTAAGTCCAATATAGAAACCTTCGATAAAGAAAAGTATAAGGGATACAAAATTTGAAAAAACGAAACCCTAAAAGTAAAATATATACACAGGATGGCACAACCTTTCATCTTATACATAGTAGTCTCCAGGCAGATCCCATTGCTAGGCTCATCCCAAGGGATTCTTTTGTAACAAACCTATAAAGCTTCTGTTAGAACCCTATATAATAGGGGAATCACTATTCTGACTAATATCTATCTTTTTCAGGCATTGCGCCTTTGCTCATGACACATGTTGAAGGCGACAGAAAGCGCTCGACTCTGAACAAGCATAAGCCAAGAACCTTGCACGCGAACTTCAAAGCATGTTAAAATGTCGATGCATTTTGGGCAAGAAATTATGAATAATTGGTTTGGGTGGAAAAAAGTGATACATGGCTAAGTTTTTGGTTTTGTTTTTAACCTGAACTTTGAACTTATTAGTCTAATTTGACCTTTTTTAAGTCTAAATTAGTTCTCGGCCTTATCACAGGTTTTTGGTTTGGTTTTCTTAAAATTTTGATTAAAAAAATATGTTGCCCGAAGGCCAAGCTCAACACCGAGAGTTGATTTTTGTATCAGGAGCCACGCAATTGCATCAACAACAACACAAGTCAATCACCAAAGAAAACAACATCCAAGCCAATGCCCAAACGCAAGACTCTAGCTCCATGCAACCTGTCACACAAACAATGCAACACAAGACATGGGTTACAGCAACAAACATGCAAGCTAATTGCCCAAACACAATGCGCCAAGCCCCAGGACAATTAAAAGCCCAAGATCACATCCGCAGATGGCATCATGATATTCTTTTAATTGCAGAAGTCGCAGAAGGAGATCTTTCCATGTCCTTTGGAAAATTAGATATGGCCGAAGATTTGCCTAAGCCGGGGCAACAGATTTGAGTGGATTATTGCTTCTCTATTCTTCTTCGGGAGATGCGTAAGGGGTCTCCAAACTGGCATCGATAGCAGCGATCAGAGGAAGAACAATGTTTATTTCCCGTGTTTATTCATGCTGGGAAAGTTAGAAGAATGCATTCAATGTTTAGTGGACAACAATCGCATAACTGATGCATTTTAAATGAATAAAAATGTTGCACAGAGGGGGTCAGAGCTCTTTCCCGGAAGACATTGTGGGATAATGCCCAAAAATTTGAATGTATTCAGGGGAACTGTTCGATATGCTAGTGTACATGCCCATTTAAGGAGAACTGGAAGTAGGAGAAATGATCTCGAGTCTTTGGCTTATACTCTTATATTTCTTCTTCGAGGGCGTTTGCCTTGGCAAGGATACCAGGGTGACAACAAGGGTTTCCTGGTTTTCAAGAAAAAATGGCCACATCCCAAGAGATGTTGTGCTGCTTTTGTCCACTTCCCTTTAAACTATTTCTGGAATATGTTGTGAACTTGAAAGATGATGATGAGCAGCCAAAGAAGAAGGGTCGGCTTGGTATGCCTGCTACACAATGGATCAGGGTTTATAATGCTCGACGACCAATGAAATAGTGACGTCACTATAATGTGGTTGATACAAGGCTTGCACAACATGTTGAGAAAGGAAATGAAGATGGTATTTTTATAAGAAGTGTAGCATCTTGCTCAAATCTATGGACTCTCAAATGATGCGGGAACTGGATTCACTGCACAAGTTTATGATCTTTCTCAGTGCTTTCTTCACCAGGAATGGATCATGGAACAATGGGAGAAAAACTATTACATAAGTGCGATTGCAGAGGCCAACAATGGGAGTTCCCTGGTAGTAATGTCTAAAGGCACAAATTACACACTGCAGTCTTACAGTTTTATCAACAACGTTCTGTGAGACAGACATTAAAAATGTATGAGCTTACAGCTGCTTTGGCTACCAAATAGCTCGTTTGGTTTATGGCATCTGCCTTGTTGGAGTTGCCAGTGTTTGGCATGTTGATGGCGTACTCATCCATTTTCAGTAGTGGTAAGAAGGCTCGCAAACCCAGTCGAAACAATCACCCTGGTAATGCACATAGGAAACATAAGCGTAGACATATGGACAAATAATTATGCAAAATGGGTTAATTCTTGTGTGCTTTTTGTTTTATTGGTTAAAGAGAAGCGCATGGAGTTGAAGATCAGAGTTGTGTTTTTGGATTAATCTTGTAACAAGTGGCTTATATGAATATGGAGTTGAGGCTTATATTGCCAGCCTATTACTGGATTTATTATCTTTACAATTGAAGAGTGTTAGTCCTTGCAGCTTCTGTTTCTCAACCAGTTCTAGACAAGTTTGATGCAAAGTGATTTGGAAAAGGGGGAAGAAGTTGCCAGAAGAGTTTTGAGAAGCTAGTTGAAGATCAAAGTCCTTGTTTTCAGGGCACCTGGCTGTTAAAAACCTAGTCAAATAGAAAAGAAAAATATCGAGCCTCTCAAAAATTTGCTCTCGTATCAATCTTTCCAGTTTTTAGGCATTTGAGTCATCATGGCATAGGTGGAAGCCAAATCAAATTCAGATTTCATGACATAGAATTATTAGGCAAAGTGCAGCTCGAATTATAAATAACCATAATTTGAAATCATCTGTGGGAAGTTTGAGGGTCTTCATGTCGATATTAGACTACACCACCAAGAGCAGGTTTTCTCTTTACATTAATTTGGATGCTCCAATATTGAGATTGCCATTTCAGAAAGCAGAGTGTCCTGGAACTGGCAGTCAACTTTTAGCAGATTTTGGTCATTTTTTGTTCAAGGTCAGTGTTTTATTGTTGCAGAGATACTTTGAGGTAACACCTTCTCTGTTTGTTGTAAGTTTAACAGAGAGAGGAGAGTATATATAGGTGTCTCTTTCAGTTGACAAAATAATTGCTCGACCTCAAGATATCATGAAGACTAGCGAAGGGAATGTTAACCTGTCAATGTGTTGTCCACCATTCGAATGGAAAAAGACCTAAGCTTCATGTTCAAGAGAGGTGCATAGCTAAGGAGACAGAACTTCATTGAAGTAGAAAAGGAACGAATCAATATTCTAGCTGAGAAGGATGTTGAAGCACAACAAGCTGCAACAACAATAGAACAAAGCAGGAAGCAATTGGAGGCTAAGTTGGCTGCTACTATGACTTCTGTGGAAAATTTAGAAAAGGAGATAGTTTTGGCAAAAGAATCCCAGTCCAAGGTTGCCAAAGCAGTTTCTAATGCTAATGATATACTAGATAATATGTCCTTGATGTGGCAGAGAATCCTTGTTTTGAGGCATCTTTTTGAATGCAACTGGCAGTCAAAACACCAGATCAGCCTTCCAGGATTCGAGGCAGCAGTTTGAGGAAGATCAGGGACCACATGGCAGCGGTTAGAGCACCGATCCTCCAACTGGAAGCAAATCTCCAACAACCTCAAGCATTCAACGACTTGTGCATTCATTGGTTTTTGATGTTGTTAGAGTCTATTCACCAGAAAATTTTAAATAGCCTTCAATATGCCAGATGTCGAGGCAGCAGTTACCAATTTTAACTTTCCTTTGGTTTGCGATTTTGTTTGCTTTAGAGACAGTCTACAGGTGTCAATATTTTGGTAACTGCTTTTCTATTTTTAGAAAGCAGAGTTATGAGCTAGAGTCTTGGAGGACTGAGATATTTTTCTTATTTATATACATGTAAAAGACAAAACAGAGGTTCGACCTGTAGGAAATTTTTTCCCTTTTTGCTGGACTGTGGACCTTGCTACTTCAGGAGGTTTCTCTGTAAATTTGGAATGACCAATCAGTAATGGAGGAAAGGATTTATAGGATTCTTGTGTAGCAGCGTTGGTGGTGTGTCCCTTGTCTATTTTAGTTATCTTTATGCTATCATTCAAGCATTTTCATTTCTTATTATTGAAAAAGAGTAAATGGAGAAGAATTTATGCATGCATACTCTTTGTCCAAAATTTTCAATAATCTTTATGTTTTCTTCTAAAACTCAGTTTATGAATTCTTAACTGCTCATTTGCTCAGTTTTTCCTCCCCCATTTCTTCCTCAAATCAACACCCTTCAAACTTGATTCGATCCAACAGTTGTTACTATCTTTCCTTGTGGAGACATTTACCTCTAGATATGATTTGATCATTGTCTTATAAGCAGACCCCATAGCCCAATGGTGATCTGAGAAACTCGTCAACCACATCCTCATCTAAATATTTCAAAAACCCTAACCCCATACTTTCATATCTAGCCTAACATCTGTCCTATTCCATACCAAGTTAATTGAGAAAGAGAGATCCCTCTCTGAGTCTTGGAGGGCTAGATCCAAGACTCCAAGTGGTTCAAGGTTACCTTTGTGATTGCCTCCATAGCCTTAGGAAAATTACAGAGCGTTAACAACTTCCAGTTCAGGAGGAGGTCAAACATCCATCATCATAGCTTTAAGGATGACCTCATACAAAGGAAACTCAACATCCATGAAACTTGGGCCCGACAATGCACAAATACCAAGAATCAAGGTATTACAAACAATAAGATCATACTTAAGAGGAAACAAAACTACATTTTACAAAAAATCTGACTACTAATTTGTCTAAAATTTGACAGTTACACGTCTAACATTCGATGGAATTATTTTTCTTTAAGCGTCAGTGGGATGTAGTCAATTAATTGAAAAAAAATAGTAGAGGTCGATTATCTGACATCCATAGTTGTCAAATCAGTTCCTGGTTCATCGATCACCCTTCCCTCGTTGTTGTCGAACATCTAACTTCCACAGTCATCAGATCAGTGGCTGGGACATTGATTATTCTACACCATAGGCATTGAATATCCGACTACATAGCAGTGTCATACACAATATTCATGTATTTGGATCATCGTTTCCCTGGGCCATCAGATATCCGCTGCCATATGGTGTCGAAAATATGGCATTTTCGTCAGATGCAAATTTCTTGGGGTCGGAGATCTGACGACTGTGTATTATTTAAAAAAAATAAAGTAAAATAAAAATTTCGACTCCTCACAGATTTATATCAGGTCTCCTATCATCATTTGCACCATTCAATCTGTAATTACCCCGATATGTAACTACATTAGTAAGAATTGGACGACCATTGTATTCCATAATGTCATAAAATGTATCACTATTCTTTAATGCAAGGAAATAGGTGCCGCATACATCAACTTCAAATATAACCACTGTAGACTGATAAAAGGAGATAGAGATAGACACATCAAAATGTGCATACATAACTTACATCCCCATTTCTCTAGATATTTTAATTGGAATTTGATCAAGGCTCTCCATACTCTCACCTCTTTTCATTTCAAATATTGGATGCCAAGATTGGCCATGTGTTCTACTTCTGAGTCTCCCTCTCTCTCTATATATTCATTATACTTGAATATTAGATGTTGATGAATGTGTAGCAGGAACTTACTTATAATTTGAGCAAGGTCATGATGGAGGATAAGGACAAATTGAAATGTGAGTTTAAGAACCATTAGGAGTAATTTTTCTAAGGGTTGTTTCATAGTAAAAAAGAATAACATCTTTCCGATATTGGTTACTTCCTCCATAGATTTTGAGTTTGGTTACTTTTTTCATAGATCTAAGATTCATAGAAATCTCTAGAAAACACAATGGGTGAATGAAATATGAAGATCCAATTGAGGATGAAACATACAAAACGGATGAATATTCATAATTCACATTACTAGGGGAAAACACATCCTACATGAGTGTCACATGTGATTTAGCAAGGTTTTGGAAAGATTTCACGAGCCTTCTTCTAAATTTGGGGAGTTCAAGATAATTTTGTGAAGAGAATCGGGTTGTGTATGAATTGCAACAAATTGAATTTTAACCAGGGAATTGGTTATGCTACTAGATGGAATAAACAAGGTTGTTTGTCACAGACTTGACAAAATATTTCTACAATTATGGTTGGAAGGTGAGAGAAAGGTAAGGTATAGGTTGGTAGGGTAAAGTGAGAATTAGGTTTGTTAGGGTAAAGATGCATACAATCATGAATGAATGAAATAAACTACGTATAATAAATGAAGTAAAGCACTACAATGCACATGAAAGGTAAATAACTAAAACAACATATAAAAAGACAAATTCATGAGTATTAATTATGTACCTTTTTGTACAATTGATGCAACCTCTCCACATAGGATAGTGATCAATTGAAATTCCTAGTGCGAAGTCCTATAGAAATCAATGAACCATGAAATGTTAAATTTATGATAAAGAATTTAAGAAATATACATGCATTTCGAAATTTACACGAATATATAATACATAAGAATA
>SNQJ01S0014382.1:90842-111608 GCA_010110895.2 Picea sitchensis | reverse complement strand
TCAAAATTCATTCATTAAGTACTTATAACATTCATTCTTAGGAAAAAAATATTTCATGTCATTATTTTATATCATCAAAAATAATGTCATAATGTTATTACAATCACTTATTTTTTCTTTTTTCTTTTCAAAAATTCAGAAATCAACTGATAATATTCTACAACATCTTTATTAGTTCTTTTGGTCACTTCTGCAGCTTGTCTTATTGTTTTGCAAGTCGTGTACTCATGATGTGGATGTTGTTGTAAGGTGTCAGGATCTACTGCAATAATGAAGAAATTTTAAATTGATATGTTTTGTTGATATCATTACAAGTATTTAATTAATAAAAAAAAAATTAGAGTGGTGCTCTTTACCTAACGAGGCCACATCATGTACTTCATATCCTTGTCTAGTTGTGGTCTCATCTTGTATAGTATGACCCTCTGCATGATTTGGAGTTAAAACATCAAATATTAAAATTAATACACTATTTGCAATTAAATATTTTCAACTGTAATTCATACTATGTTTTTTGTAGCACATGAATACATCCATTACCAGGATGAAAAACATTACCTTCATTGATCGATCATTGTCATTGACATTATGTGTATTGTGGATTTCTTTCTTAAAAAAAAGAGGCTCAATATTTTATGGCCAAAATTAATAATTAATAGATTGCACAAGTAATCAATCTTAAATAAACTTTGTTGATTTTATTTACCTACGTGCAGTGTGGATCACTGGAAGACTGTGTTGGCTCAACGACCAATATTTTTTGGTGGTCAACAACAACTGAAAAGTCGTGCTAGAAGCCAAACCTCAAGTCATCCTCTGTTGGCACTTTGTTGAACCGATCGACTTGCAATTTTGCATAAGATCATTAATTTATATTTTATGGTGAAATAAAAAAAATTATATGAAAATTATTATTTGGATAGAATATTTGAGTTATTGATACTTACAATTCATGCCACCATATTTGAATAACCAACAAGCACAAGCTTGTTCTGGCCATGATTTTCTAGCCTGGACTTTGTTTCCTTTGATGTGTCTAGCAGCCTATGAAAAGTTTGAGATACTTTAGATGTTGCAAATTTCGTGTAAAAGTAAATACTAATAAACATATAATTACATTGTTCAAAGTATTGGATACCTTCATGTGCCATGTGGTATATTTCCTTGTTTTCTTAAATCCCTCTCCCTTCCATCATCCAGAAGGGATTTCCACTCCCTTACTAGAATCATTGGAGGGTGCTCATACCTAGGGTTCATTTCTAGATGAACCCTATATTGGTCTCTCACAATATTCATATGTTGGCCAGATTTCTTAAGGACCTCCACTCAGTTGAAGGTCTCAACACCGAAAACCACAATCAAGCGATTAATGAGCTCATCTTTTAAAAAAAATCTTTGTTTATCCCACCCTGTGCGGATGGTGGGCCCAAATATCTCCAGTGACCAATCATTTAGATGTTTAAAAAAACATCATTTATTTCCAAATTATTATGTCATCATTAGTTTAAAAAGAATGGTCGATGAGTAAATTTCAAACATATTATATATAATAGTTAAAAAAAAATCAAATACCTATGATCTTCTCTATCTTTATGGGAATGAGATTTTCGTCCACTAAAAATGTGATATGTATTGTTATTGTGCTAATAACATGAGAAGATCTAGGAAATGATTCTTGAGCAATATCAATACTACTCTCTACTACATCAACCCCATGACCATGTTCTGCATGATTTGTCATGCGTCGAGCAGTAGAGGGTGCACTCACATCTTCCCTCTTGGGTGTCCTGCTACGTATTGTAGATTGTTCAGTCGACAAAAATGGTACATTTTTAGATGCATGTGGGGTTAAATTATCGTGATGTGAAGACTCATCAGTAACATCGATAGCAATAGCAGGCCCCTCACCAAAATTATGTGGACGTAAACATGCCTGTAAAAACAAACCATATTTTAGTTCATGACATATACAAGTAGAAAATATAAAATCATAAATGAATCTATCTTCTAATTAAATATCACGTAGCTTACATTCAACTACTGAGCTCTCATCATCAAACGATCAATATTTTATGTAATCTCCTTCATTTACGGTTGAATGAATACCAAACGAAGGATTTCTACATTTTTTTTATGTAGTTATTTAACATCTGAAAGGGGTTAAGAGATGATGTGATGTCATCATCAGACATTATCCTATCCACATTCATTTCTATGGATTTATTTGCTAATGGATACGTAGCCTGCGACAGAAATATAAAAAACATTAATATTGAAATGAGATGAATAGACTCATCATAAAAACATAATAACACAACATATTTAAATTGTACAATTACTATGGGTTATAATGGTTGGGCTGAGGATGGTGTCCTCTAATCGATCAGGGACTTTCCTTGATCAAGCACAACCTGCAACAAAAATATTGAAAAAATTAATATCGAAATGAAACCAATAGACTCATAAAAAAATGTAATAATACAACATATTTAGTTTGTATAATTAATATGGGTTATATCGGTTGGGCTGAGGATGGTGTCCTCTGATCTATCGGTCTATACTTTCCCTAGTTAGGCACATCCTAAAACAAAAATATTGAAAACATTAGTATCAAAATGAAACCAATATACTCTCAAAAGAACATAATTAAAAAACACATTGATTATATTTAATTTGTACAATTTACAATGGGGTATACATGTTTCCCCAACGATGGTGTCATCTCGTCCATCAGGGACTTGCCCTGATCAGTAACCTGCAACAAAAATATTGAAACCATTAATATCAAAATGAGACCAATAGACTCTTGAAAAAGAATAATTAAAAATGGGGTATACATTCTGCCTAGAGGATGGTGTCATTTAATGCAACATATTGCTTATATTTATTATATCAAAATGAAACATTAAGAAAAAACATTAATTAACAAAAAAAATTAGTTATTGGATTCATTAATTACAGGTTTGGTGAAATTTTATATTTACCACTCCCATAGTAACAATGTTTGTATCTATTCTATTCAAATTGTAATTGGTCAGAAACTCTTCCCCTGCATATATTGATTTTATGGCAACCACGAAAAAAATGATCTCCTTCACGCCCCTCAAACACACAATTGGGTTTTTTATTTGTAGACCTAGGTTGTGTACTGCTTATAAACCCTCCAATATTCCTTGATGCTTTTGGCCTTCTATCAATATACATACTTGATCCTTTATTTTGATTATTGTCTTTTAGTTGTAAATAATTTGCAAACACACTGTATTTGCACATATTGTGGGTATATTGGACCAACCACATCAAATATCTATAATTATAGAAGGGTCCGACATACTCCATCAATTTAGTACATCTTTTGTACCACACCTTTATGACAGCCATGCAAAACAAACCCAAACCGTGTAATGATGATGGTGCAATTTGAAATATCCTCTCGTTCACACAAAAATCTATGTTTAGACGAGGAAGATCCTTGGGTACCCATTGTTTCACTAGATGTTTGTACTTCAATAGAACCTCGATGTCTCCTATGGTATCATCATCATAAGAACATGACCCCCCTTCTGCGAGAAGAAATTCCATTTTTTATGGAATTTTGTTCTAATATTTTGACATCTAGTTGATCTCCCTCTTTTAGGCCTACAAGATGTCTCACTTTCCTCTATTCTTCATGAACTTCCCTCACTCGAGGAGGAGAAATCTAACAAATAGATATTTGGTTGTACCTACACCCCATCGAATGAGATAAATAGTTAACAAGCATTCTCATTAATACCTCTCTAAAGCATATGACAAAATTATTTGGCTCTATTTGAGATTACTACTTCTACACTTTGGGTTTTGTGTTGCATTTATGTCTTAGGTAATGAGCTATATCACCTTAGTGTATTTCACATTTATCATAAATGGGTAAACAACTTCCTTTTTCAGGCCTAAAAGAGGTCTCAGGTAGAGACATCTACTCTCTCCTTATTTATGCATTCTTGTAGTCGAGGAATTAAGCAGATCTTTGAAGGACACACTCAGAGTGGGAAACATGACGAATGGTATCCAAATTTGTAATCCATGTATTTTGTCGCATTTACTATTTGTTGATGATATACTAATTTGTCTGATGATACTAGGAGGGAAGTAACAAGACTCAAATAGATTATAAACCTTTATTGTCTTGTTACCTGTATGCAGGTAAATCTAAAGAAACCATCTATTTGATTTATTGGTATATTTGAGGAATATCAAGACTATAGTTCCACTCCTTTTCTTTATAATACTCTGGATATGGAAAAATTGGCTTAAAGTACCTAGGTTTTATAATTGGCTTAAAGAACCTACGTATCCATAAGTGTTGTCTTAAAGTACCTAGGTAGCCATAAGTGTTGGGAGGCGTGTACAATATAAAGGCCTTTGGTATCAAATAGTAAAGGAAATATATATATATATATCCTACTACCATTGATGAATGGATACAAAATCCTATCAATAATTTTCATAACTTTTCTATTATTTGGAAGGTTTTTCTTCATCCCTTTTCCTTAATTGGAGATTCTATTGCCTAGTGCATTGGTAGAGATGGAACAGAATTTTTAGTGGGGTTGGACCTCTGGATAAGTAGTGGTGAATATTATATACTTCCAACACACATCATTCAACATATGAGAAATAAGGGAATTTATTTCTTAAATCAAATTGCAGACTAGAATATGACTACTATTTGGCATCGAGAGTGGTTATCTGCAAGGGACTTAGGTTTAAGGTAGGATGATGAAACTATTTGGATTGCATACGCATAAAAAATTAGAACAATATTTGTTAGAATTAAATAGGACGAGAACTATCTAGTTTGTACACTAAACCCTTTAGGGAAATATACTCCAAGGGAAGGCTACAAGACACTTGCTTCTCAATGAAACCAAGAACCTCAGAGATGGTGGTGGAAAAATGTTTGGCACTTAAAATACCCTTCCAAATATTGCATCTTTGTAAATGTTTTGAACATGCATAGAATATATCTAGCTAGGAATTGGCATACACACTTGTAGATAAAATATGAGAAAAGAGAAGCAGGAGAGAAAGACTGAAAGAATTCTCATTAACCAAATGAATGAATGGTAATTTACACATGATATACTATGTATAACTCAACTAATGCGCATTGGAGGAGAATTGTATGCACCATAGTGGTGGTCTGGAGTGATCAGAAAACACACCAACAATTATGGGAGTAAATTACCACCTAGTCTAGTCTCTTAGGTAGTTACAGGAGTGAACTACCACCTTTTTTGAGTTAACTAGTCTATCAGTCTTTAGTTGACTGACTAAAAAAAACATGAAGTGAGGAGGAGATCATGGAATCATGAGTAATTCGTTAGTCTGGTGAGGATCCCAAGGAAAATGTGTATTAGTTGGTGATGATCCCAATGTTTCATGGTGATAATCCCAATGTAGCATCTAGACCCCACTCAACAGATTAAACTAAAGTGAAAACGGAAGATAATATTATCCTAGAGGAATATTCTCCCTAAACGTTAGGACAATGGATAATGACTAATAAACATAGGGAAAAACTTAGTAAAAATAAATCCTAGTTGTGTGTGAAGTACTCCAACAACCCGCAAAACATCACTATGGTGAAAATAAAGAGTGGGTCCTGAAAACGAGGCCATGTTAGGTACCCAAATACAAAAGGTACACTGAATAAAATGAGGAAATAGGGAAAANCCCCCCCCCTCAAAGTGAAATGTATGTAAAAAGAAGAATTAACATTTGCTAGGAAACGGTTTCGTTCACTCCAAGACAAGTGCCCAGAGAATGGAACTTTTTCTCAGTAAAGGTCTTGGTGAAGATGTTTGCAGTCTATTCTGCTGAAGGAAAAAACTACAGGTAGATGATCCCCTCATGTACTAAGTCCCGGATGTAGTGTATGTGGATCTTTATGTGCTTCATCTGTTGCCTCTGAATTGGATATTTGCAGAACTTCAGAGTTCTTTGGTTTTCACACCAGATGATGATCGATCGATGAAAATGAATTCCCAACTCAGTGAGAAAATGTTGTAGCCATGTAGCCTGAATGCTTATGTTGACTACCGCTTTGTACTCTTCCTTGGCTAAATATAGAGAAATAGTAGCCTACTTCTTCCTCGACCAACAAATAATCCCAGAACCAAGATTGAGTGAGTAACCAGATTTGGACTTGTGATCAATGCTATCGTCATCCCAGTCAGAATCAGTGAACCCGATGAAGTCCAATGTATATTGTGTTTTATTGTGAATCCAAAAAATGATGGTTCCCTTCATGTATCAAAGGATATGCTTTGCCACCTTCCAATGTAGCTCATGCATCTCCTGCATGAACCTAGAGATTGCTCCAACTGCATAGGAGAGGTTTACTTTGGAGTGTGTGAGATACAACAAGATCCCCACTAGGTCTTTGTATAGTGTGTTGTCAACCAATGGAGTGTCCCTGTCATACTCAAGTCTGAATCTTGATAGGAAAGGATCTAGGGCAGACTTGTAGTTTGTCATGTGAAATCTCTCAAGGTGATCTTGTGCATACTTGGCCCGAGACAATTTGATGCCTAATGCATCCTGGATGATCTCAAGTCCAACGAATAAATTTAGTGGACTCATGTCTGTCATCAAGAACCTGTCATGTAGAATCCTCTTGACTACAACAATTGTTGAATTCGAGAAACCGGTGATCAACAAATCATCAACATACAGAACTAAGAGAAGAAGTGAATCATCCGTCGTGAGCATGTAAATATTCGGGTCTGATTTAAAACTTACAAAGTTCTATGATAGCAGGTAGGATTCCATGTTGGCATACCATTCCCTTGGAGAATGCTTGAGGCCATAAATAGACTTCTTTAGTCGACAGACCAAATATTAATCTTGCATAAATCCCTAGGTCTGCTCCATATAGATCTCCTTAGAGAGATTGTCGTGAAGAAATGCATTCTTCATGTCCATCTGATGGAATTCCCATCCCTTGGATATCGCAATGGCAATTTCCAAACGTATAGAATCTGTTATCACATGAAGTTTTTAAGGGTCTCATGTAGTTGTTATTAAGACCTAAGTATGCACCCCTTCCTTGTCTCTCTCTTTTCCGCATACCTTCCTCGAATATTTTCCTTTTCTGGTTGATAAAGTCAGTTTCCCTTTTGTTAAATAAATTGGTTTTCCTTAGTGTCTTGCTTGACTTATTTTTTGTAGAAAGTGTTTTTGTTTTTCCTTAAGGATAAATACATATTGTGATTTGGTTTTAATTTACTATTCATATTTTTTTCCATTGATTGACCTCACAGCAAGTCGTCCAAGTCCTTTTTTTGCACAAGAAATAACCATGAGCACAAAACACAACATTCAGAGAAGTCCATTTCTGGCCTGAAATACAAGTAAACAAACGGGTTCAATTTTCAGTCGTAAGATATGAGCGAGAGAAATATCATTCGTTAGATCAAGAAAAGATTAAGTCACGAATGTCATATCTCATTAGAGAGAAATCAAAGGTGGGGAGGCATTTTAGGGATCAGGAAGAAAATTAAAGTTTCTGCAAGTTGTGATCCTGCAATCGCTTAGGATTGTTGATATTTCTAGATCAACAGATAAATGGTGCATATTGATCCCGCTACGAACAACTATCTTCACATTGTGGGGATCGAGAAGGAAATTAAAGTTTTTGAATTTTTTGAGCCCGCAATCGCTCAGGATCGTTGATCTTTCTAGATCAACATATCAACAGTGGATATTGATCCCACTACGAATGAGCATCTTCTCTTTGTGGAGATTGGGAAGGAAATTAAAGAGTGAGTGAGTTGAGTCTCTGCAATCACTTGTGGGCGTTGATCTTCAAGCAAGGGACACATGTCAGGCGATCTCATACTCCGGGAGGAAACAAGAAGAATGTGAGTGAGTAAAGGACTCCTGAAGGCCCTAAGCCTGGAGTTCATCTAGACCATTCATCAACGAGAACATGCAGCACCATATATATCACTTGAAATACTTAGAACTTCAGAAGGTTTGCGGAGTGAAGCACTAGAGAAAGAATTACCCGAAGTTCTGAATTAAATCTCAACTGTCCAAATTAAGAGGCCACATGTAGGTAGATCTAAAACTTCGAAAATACATCGCTCCAGAGGATTGTGTGAGAAAGTAGAAGAAAGATCCTAAATTTTGAACTCCCGAAGTGAATCTAAGTCTCCCAAAATAAGAGGACACATGGAGGCAGATCTCTCACTTCAGATATATGACACTCCGGAAGATTGTAGGAACTATGCATTGAAGAGGCCAGAAGCCCGGACTATTCAAGTGAATCTTGATAGTCCAAAACAAGCATACACATGGAGGAAGATCTCTCACTTCGGAGATACGACACTCCAGAAGATTGTAGGAATTATGCATTGAAAAGGCCCGAAGCCCGAACTTTCGAAGTAATTATGGATTGTTGATCTCAATTCAACAAGAGTCGTTTATCTTTGCAGCAGGTAAGAAAGGAATATCACCCATCCACGTCTTCATCCAATCACCTCATCTCCATGTTCTAAATTTGTCTCCACGTCCTCTTGTTCATAACAGTCACATTTTCCCCATGACCATTTGGTTGGCAATTGTTCCAATAAAGAGCTCACTCTGAGTTAAGATGAGAAGTTCCCAGTGTCATCATGCACTTTCAGTTATAAGGTAATTCATAGTAAGGTTATGCAAAGGTATAGATGGAAAAGGAACCCGTGCGATAGAAGAGTAAGCATATCATGCGCATTTGAAGAACATGACACTTGAGGAGATGCGCCCAAGAAACAACAATTCATGACATTTATATCTTGTTAGAGTTGTTGCCAATAGGCTCCCTGATTCTAGTAGTTTGTTAGATCCACTTGCACATATGTTAAACTAGAATCATTTTGTGGAGAATCCTAGGATAGGAAGGCCAACTCACATATCAAGTTGTTATCTACTATTTTGATTATAAATACTTGAGAAAAATTCATGTTGAGGTTCAAATGGTTGAGAAGAGATCCCTTTTGTGATATTTTGACTAAACATAGATGTTCTCTGGTTATGTATGAGACTTGATACATTTTCATTAATAGAATTCAGTTTCCTTTCATCATCTTGTTTCCTCTGATTCTGAAAGCTCATGATTGGATGATCCATATGAGATCTTGTGGTTGTATTATAATGGAGATTTGATTATAATGTTGCTATGAATGTTTTTCAGTATTTTAAACTTTAAGTTCAATAAGTTCTTGTGACTGAGTTTTTCTTCTCCTAACTTCTTGAAGGCTTGATTCTTACAGCATAGGTATTCACCTTTCTCACTAAGTCTTCCTTCTATTCACCTTTATCCTTAAACCACTGACTAAAGTTAATCAAAACCTCATTTTCTTATGCATGATAGCCTAGATTTTTTTGTCAAAACATTCTTATGTTGAGTTTTGTCCATTTGACCTTTCATCATCACTTTACATTCACAAACCTTTTGATGGGTACTGTGCTTATCCTCTTGCAATATAAGGGTGATTCTCAGTGCTAACATTCTTGGCGTTTTTGTCAAGGAACGAATTGAAGACATTTCCCTGGGATTGAATGACAAAGCAATATTGATTCTGAAGATGCATTAGAATTGAGTACATTAAATATTGTAGCTTGCACCTGGAGAATCCACTATTTTAGTTGTGGCTCACAAAGGCAGACACAAGAGGTCTACTCCACATCTACCTCTGGAAACACCTGCAGTTGATCCAAAGAATATTATCAAGAAAGGAAAGGATTCTCAAGAAGGATTTTCAGCTACTGTACCAGGTACTTCTGTTCATTTACATGATTCTACTTTTAAAACTCCAGTAGCTATATCCAATCCTCCTCTTTTACCTTCTGTTGAATATTCTAGAAGTTTGGATTTTGAAAATTTCCCGTTGAATACTCTTTTTTTAGCCCCAAATTGAAAGAATAAAATTTTGAAACCCTTGCTTCTCCTAATGTTGTAATTTGGTTTAGACTTGAGATTCTTGAATATTTTCCTACTTTGGGCCTTCCTGCTCCCCCTCCTATGAAATTTTTTGTGACTAAAGAAGAGGAAACCTATTTTCCCTTGGACCCTATAACATGTTCCTCCAAGACTCAAAATCTTCCTTTCATAACTGAAACCTATCCATCCAAGCTTCCTATTTCTCCAAAATCCAAGCTGCATTTGTAGTTTTCAAAACTCCATCTCCCCCTTGTTCCCCTACAGTTCACAACCCAATGGCATGCACTAAAATTCCTAGGAATAGGATGGATGTCATAGTGGTTGATAGGTATGCCCCTCTTATTTTACCTCAACCTATGAATTCTCTTCTAGTTGGAGAATACCTTAATTGCATGCCCAAGTTCACAGGGGAGGAAGACATAACTGCAGAGGAACACCTTGCATCTTTTTATAGTTATGCATATAATCTTAACATTGAGAATGAAGATGTATGGATGAGGGTATTTGTACAGAGTCTTGATGGTGAGGCAAGAAAATGGTTTAGGGGTTTGACTCCTGGATCTATTGCTGGGATTGAAGCTTTGGATGATGTTTTCTTGAGACATTGGGGGGATAAAAAGGATTTCCTTTATTATATTATAGAATTTGGATCACTTAATAGGAAAGAGAGGGAATCTGTTTTAGACTTCTCAAAAAGATTTAATAAAATATACAACAAGATTCCCACTGAAATAAATCCTACAGAAAACGCTGCCAATATTACCTATGCCAGTGGTTTTGACCCTGAGTTTTGCCTCCTGTTGAGAGAAAGAGGATATACCTCTTTAGCTCATATGCAAGATGCAACCTTAGAATTAGAATCTAATATATTGGGATATGATAAACTTAGGATAAAGTCTGATAGAGACAAAAGGAAAGGTAGGGTTGAAGTTTCAACCTAAGAATCCTCTGTTGTCCACCCTCAAGTTGATGAACTCACAAAATTGGTAAAATCACTTTCTGCTGAAATGGAGAAGTTGATACTTGAAGGAAAATAGAGCTATAGGAACACACATAATGTTGATAATAGAGGAAACTTCAGAAGACCAAATAATGCCCCTTAGGTTATCCAAAGAGATCAAAGAAATATGGATAGGGATGATAAAAAATTCCAAGCCCCTCTCCAAAACAACCTTGTTGTTGATGAAGAAGGAGAGAAGAAGAAACTGATCCTGAAATCCATTGTCTTGGTGACACCTATTCATATCCTCATTTGAACCAATCTACATATGAAGAGTCTCTCATGGATAGTCAGTTAAATGAATTAACTAAAGGGGAAAAAACAAATGACAATCCTAGTAAATACAACCTAAGGTCCAAAAAGAAGGAGGGAAAGACTGACACTTCTGATCAACCCACAAAAACAAAAAATTATGATAAGGCTATGAAAGCTAGCAGAAAATCAAAATATGCACATATACCTCAAGAATTAATTAAGAGTCCTTCCCCAAAAATTCAAGAGATTTTGAAATCTCCATCCTCCTTTAGCTTTGAAAGTGAGATTCAAGAGATCAAAATCCCTGTAACGTTTTTTGATCTGATCAACAATGAGGAATTCAAAGGATATATTTCTAAAATGCTGCAACCCGAGCCTTCCTCTAATTCCAAAGATTCATTCAACCTTCAAGATGAAAAACCAACATTCATCATGGGACCTTTGGTAGAAGATACGTATGACTCTTCCCCTCCTTTCTACACATCATTAAACATTCATGATAAAGTGTTGCACAACTTCTTGATGGACTCAGGGGCATCTCATAACCTCATGCCTAAAACTTTCATGGATGAGATTGGGTTGGAAATTACGAAAACATACCATGACCTGTACTCATTTTATTCTAGGAAGGTGAAGTGTCTTGGGGTTATTAAAGACCTAGTTGTTACCCTTTTCCAATTGCCAATGAAAAGTATGGCCACAGATATTGTGGTGGATGATGTTCCTCCTAGGTTTTCTATGCTCTTGTCAAGATCTTGGATCAAGAGACTAGGGGGAACTTTGCATATGGACCTTTCATATGCCACCATTCCTGTGTTTGGGGGAGAACATAGAAGGCTTTATAGGGCAGCACAACTAGCCTACATCATCAGTTATGAAGAAAATCCTACCAATCACTCTATTTTTGCACTTGATACTGATTTAGGATATAGTATATTACAACTCACTGATGTTCCTTAACCACCTATTGAAATCAGAAAGCATTCCATCACCTCTTGTGAAGATCATCCTCCTAATACCTCTGTTTGGAAGATGTTTTTCTATGGCACCTCTTCTAAGGAAGGTGTTGGTTCTAGGGTAGTATTTATTTCTCTTACCCAAGAGATCATATCTCTGTCCTACAAGCTTGAATTTGAAACTACAAACAATGTGGCAGAGTATGAGGCTCTTGTTTTGGGTTTAAGGGTTGTTAAAGACATGAGGATTGAAGAGCTAGTAGTGTTTAGAGATGTTGAATTAATTGTTCATCAAGTCAAAAATATGTATCAAGCTAAACACCCCAGGTTAAGGACTTACATAAATGAAGTTTGGGATCTTGTTGATAGTTTCGTCTTAGATTTTAATATCTCATTTGTTCCAAGAGAGGAGAACACTATGGCAGATTCCTTGGTTGTTTCAACAAGTAATTTCAAAGTTCCTTTTCCCCCTAAACTCAAAAATGATATGGAAGTGAAGTATAGACCCTATGTACTTGACAATGTCAAACATTGGAAGGTTTTTTAGGAAGAGTTTCAGATAAAAAGGTTTCTTGAGACTGTGGATAAGTTTTTTTCCTTACATATTGATCAAGATCATGATATAGAAAAATTCCCTCGTGCTGATAATTTTCTGAATAAAATTATTGACCATCATATTGTTCAGTTGACCAGTAACCATATTCTAAAAGGACTAGTTCCCTTGGAGAGATTGTTTGATAGAAACGATGTTGTTGTAAAGGTTAAAGGTTCAACTGAAAATGCTAATGTGATTGAATGCAATTTAAGTACGGAGAAGGATCCAAAGTATGTTAAATTGTCTACGATCTTGTCAAAGGAGCAAAGGGATGAGTATGTTTAGATTTTAAAGGAGTTTGTTGATGTGTTTTCCTGGAAATATGAAGATTTAAGAACATATGACAAAAACATCATTGAACATAACATCCCTTTGAAAGAGGAGACCAAGACTTTTAGGAATAAAATTAGGTAGATAAATCCCATGTTGCTGCCTATTATGGAAAAAGAAGTGAAGAAGTTGTTGGATGCCAAAATCATCATTCCTTTGAGATACTCTAAGTGGTTGACTAACTTAGTCCTCGTGAGGAAGAAAAATGGGACGATTAGACTATGTGTTGATTTCAGGAATTTGAATAGAAGTTCCAAGAAATATAATTACCCCTTCCCAAAGATGGAGTATATTTTACAGAGAGTCACTGGTTCATCTAAGATGTCTATGATTGATTTCTTTTTTGGCTACAATAATATCTTTTTCTTTCCTGGAGATAGAGAGAAGACAACCTTCACTACTCCTTGGGGCACATTCATGTATGCTAAAATTCCCTTTGGATTGATGAATGCAGGAGTGACCTTTCAGCAAGAAATGGACATTGCCTTCATTGGGGAGAAGGACAAGTCTGTAGTCATCTATCTAGTTGACATTATAGTGTTCTCAAAATTTGATAAAGAGCATTTATCATCATTTAAAAAAGGTTTTCCTGAAGTGCAGAAAGTTTGGTCTCTCTCTCAATCCTAAGAATTCTTTGTTTTCTATGAAGGAAGGTAAGTTATTAGGACACATTGTATCAGTAGAAGGGGTAATAATTGATCCAAGCAGGGTAGAGGCCATCCATACTTTATATTTTCCTAGATCCAAGAAAGAGGTTCAATATTTCTTGGGGAAAATCAATTTTCTAAGAAGGTTCATTTCTAACTTTGTTGAATTAGTGAAGTACATTATAGCCATGCTTAGGAAAGGGAATGAAGTGAAATTGACTACTGAGGCTCAAGAGTCTTTTGATCAGATCAAAAAGGCCTTGTCTAAAGAACCTGTGCTCATCATCCCTGACTATTCCAAGGAGTTTCTGATATTTTCCTTTGCCTCATTTGACACATTGGCTATTTTTTTACTACAAAAATCCACAAAGGGGTTAGAGAATCCTATTTCCTTTTTTAGTAGAGCATTGAGGGATGCAGAAATGAGATATGATATCATGGAAAAATAGGCTTATTATTTGGTCAAAGCCCTCAAGGATTTCAACATATATGTTATTCATTCTAAGATTCTTTCATATGTCCCTTCAGCCTCAGTGAAAGAGATACTTATCCAGCCTAACATATAAAATTATGGAATTTGACCTTGAAATGAAGCCCACTAAACTAGTGAAAGTCAAGGGTTTAGCTAGGTTGTTGGCTAAATAAAATTGCAAAGATTTTGGGGTTAATTTCAATAACATAAACTCAGAAAATCAGTAAGATGATTTTGCTGATAAAATATCTCATCTCAACCCCAATTTGGTAGAATGCACTTGGTATAAAGACATAATATATTTTATGCAGAAGTTGCAACCTCCTTATAGTTTGCACAAGAAAAAGGTGAGAGATTTGAAGGTTAAAGAAATCATATATTGTCTCGTTGATCATGTCTTGTATTGGAAAGATCCTCTAGGAGTTATTTTGAGATGTTTGGATCCACAGGAGGCCCAAAAGGCCATGACTGACTTTCATGAAAACTTATGTGGGGGCCATCATTTTTGGAGAACCACAACCTATAAGATCCTCAGACCTGGGTATTTATGGCCTAGCCTTTTTACTGATGTTTGTGCAAATATTAGAGCTTGTGTCAAACGCCAATTTTTTTTCTCAAAAGAAACAACTCAAATCTTTGCCTTTGAAGCCTTTGGTGGTTTCTAGACCTTTTCAACAGTGGGGTCTTGACTTCATTGGGGAAATCCATCCAACTTCAAGTGGTCAGCATAGGTGGATTTTGACTGACATTGATTACTTTACCAAGTGGATAGAAGCCATTCCTACAAGGAATTCCTCCCACAAGGTAATCATTAGTTTTCTTGAGGATATCATGTCAAGATTTGGTTGTCCAAGCAGGATTGTTACTGACAATGTTGCCTCGTTCAAAGATGAACAATTGATCAAGTTATGTGAACAGTATGGGATTACATTAATACATTATACTCCTTACTACCCCCAAGTAAATGGTTTGGCAGAGTCGTCTAACAAGAGCCTCATAAATATCATCAAGAAATTGTTAGAAGACAACAAGAAAGCATGGGACTCAAAGCTAAAATTAGCATTATGGGACGATAGAGTTACAACAAAGAGGTCACTTGGTGTTTCCCCTTTTTATCTTGTATATGGAGTTGAGGCTATATTTCCTACTCAACTTTCCTTTCCTGTGGAAACATTCCTCCAGGACTACCAAGGAGAACTTGATGATATGGTCAGGAGGATACAACATATGGTAGAAGAAAAATAGACTAGGGAGAAGATACTTGACAAAGCATAGGACCATCAACAAAAGATCAAGCAAGCCTTTGACAAGAAGGTAAGCAAATAATATTTCCAGCTGGGGGATCTAGTATTCAAGTGGGATGCACCCAAGAAATACAAAGGAAAACATGGTAAATTTGAAGCCTTGTGGATTGGTCCTTTCAGTATTTCTGAGGTATTTTCAAATAACACTTATAAATTGCAGAACTTGGAGGATTCTGAAGTTTTTTGTGGCCCTGTCAATGGGCACTTTCTGAAGAAATATTTTTCTTGAGCCATGATTGGCTTTCCATTCATTCTAAATATTATTTTTTCTTTTGTAATTTATGTTTGAATAAATGAACCCATAGCTCTAGGATAAGACATTGAAGCTACTTGTTCTTGGTAGCTCACAGGGAGCATGCCATCCCCTATGGAGCCAATGTTGTCACATAAAGTTGTTAAGGGTCGCTTGTAGTTGTTATTAATACATAAGTATGCACCCCTGCCTTGTATCTTTCTTTTCCGCATACCTTCCTTGAAGTTTTTCCTCTTCTGGTTGATAAAGTTGATTTCCCTTTTGTTAAATAACTTATTTTTCCTTAGTGTTTTTCTTGACCGATTTTTTGTACAAATTTTTTATGTTTTTCCTGAAGGATAAACACATATCGTGATTTGGTTCGAATTTACTAGTCATCTTGTTTTCCATTGATTGAGCTCACAGTAAGTCGTTCAAGTCCTTTGTTTACACAGGAAATAACCTTGAGCACAAAAATATTAAACGGGTTGAAATAAAAGAAAAGAAACAGGTTCAATTTTCAGCCATAAGATCTAAGCGAGAGCAAGATCAGTCGTCAGATCAAGAAAATATTAAGTCACGATCGTCATATATCATTGAAGATAAATTGACGGTGGGTAGGCATTGCGAGGATTGGGAAGAAAATTAAAGTTTATGAAAGTTGCGATCCCACAATCGCTCAAGATCGTTGGTCTTTATAGATCAACAGATCAACGGTGCATATTGATCCTGCTACGAACGGGCATCTTCACATTGTAGGGATCGGGAAGAAAATTAGAGTTTTTGCAACTTGTGAGCCCGCAATCCCTCAGGATCATTTCTCTTTCTAGATCAGCAGATCAATGGTAGATATCGATCCCACTACGGACAAGCATCTTCGCTTTGCAGATATCGGGAAGGAAATTAAAGAGTGAGCGAGTTGAGTCTCCACAATCACTCGTGGTCATTGATCTTCAAGAAAGGGACACGTGTCAGGAAATCGTGTACTCTAGGAGGAAACAAGAATAATTTGAGTGAGTAAAGGACTCTCGAAGGCCCAAAGCCAGGAGTTCATCTAGATCGTTCATCAACGAGGAAACGTGGTGTCATATCTATCACTTCGGAGACTTAGCACTTTGGAAGTTTTGCAGAGCGAAGAACTAGAGAAATAATTACCCGAAGTTCTGAAGTAAATCTCGGTCATCCAAATAAAGAGGCCACATGCAAGAAGATATAACACTTCAAAAATACAACACTTCAGAGGATTGCACGAGAAAGCAGAAGAAAAATCTCGAAGCCCGAAATCTCAAAGAGAATGTCGGTCATCCAAAACAAGAGGACACGTGGAGGAAGATCTCTCACTTCGTATATAAGGCACTCTGGAAGATTGTAGGAACACTACATTGAAAAGGCCCGAAGCCCAAACTCCCGAAGTGAATCTCAATCGTCCAAAACAATAGGAAACGTGGAGGAATATCTCTCACTTCGGAGATACGACACTCTGAAATATTGTAGGAACTATGCATTGAAAAGGCTCGAAGCCCGAACTCCCGAAGTAATTGTGGACCGTTGATCTCAAATCAACAAGAGTCATTGATCTTTGCAGCAGCTAAGAAAGGAATATCACCCATCCACCTCTTCATCCACTCACCTCATCTCCATGTTCGACATTTGTCTCCACATCCTCCTGCTCATAACCAATAACATTTTCCCCATGACCGTTTGGTCGACAGTTGTTCTTGTAAAGAGCCTGCACTGAGTTAAGATGCCAATTTACCAGTGTCGCCATCCACTTTTAGTTACAAGGTAATTCACAGTAAGGTTATGAAAAGTTACATATGGAAAAGGAACCAGTGCAAGAGAAGAATAAGCAGATCATGCGCATTTGAAGAACATGTCACTGGAAGAGATGTGCCCAAGAAACAACAATTCATGAAATTTATATATTGTTAGAGTTGTTGCCAACAGGCTCCCTAATTCTAGCAGTCTATTAGATCCACTTGTGTAGATGTTAAACTAGTCTCTTTTGTGGAGAATCCTAGGATAGGAAGGCCAACTGACATCTCAAGTTGTTATCTATTGTTTTGATTATAAATATTTGAGAAAATGTCATGTTGATGTTTGGATGGTTGAGCAAAGCTCCCTTGTGTAATATTTTGATTAAACATAGATGTTCTCTGGTTATGTATGAGACTTGAGACATTTTCATTAATAGAAATAAGTTTCCTTTCATCATCTTGTTTCCTCTAATTCTGAAAGATCATGATTGGGTTATCCATATGAGATGTTGTGGTTGTGTTATAATGGAGGTTTGATTATAATGTTGCTATGAATGTTTTTCGGTATTTTAAACTTTAAGTTCAAGAAGTTCTTATGACTGTTTTTTTCTTCTCCTAGTTGCTTGAACGCCTGATGATTATAGCATACCTATCCACCGTTCTCACTAAGGCTTCCTTATATTCACCTTTATCCTTAAACCACTGACTGAAGTTAATCAGAACCTCATTTTCTTATGCATGCTAGCCCATATTTTTGTGTCAAAACATTCTTACGATGATTTTTTTCCATTTGACCTTTCATCATCACTTTACATTCACAAACCTTTTGACAGGTATTGGGATTATCCTATTGAAATCTTAGGGTTATTCTCAGTGATAACAAAATCTATCTTCATTACTGGAGTGAAGGTCTCATCATAGTCAATGTCATGCACCTACTGAAATCCTTTGAAAACTATCCTGGCTTTGCACCTATTAATATGTCCATCCACTGTACTCTTGGTCCTGTAGACCCATTTGCATATGAAAGTTTTCCTTCCTGAAGGAAGGGAAACCAAATCCAAAGTATGGTTCTCGAGGAGGGATTTGTACTCCTCCTGCATGGTGGATTCCCAAAATGGATTTCTAGCAGCCTCACCATAAGATTGTGGATCTGAAGACTGAACCATGAAACGATGCCTGGGTGGCATCGTTTTAGTGGCAGTGAGTGAAAGATAAGGATCCTCTAAATTATATTGAGTCATCATAGTATGATCTAGATCCCCAACAAGAGTAGTCTTGGCCCACTTGGGCCTCTTCTCTGGCTCTGCGTATGCATATGGATGCACTGACTATGCATATGACTGTATTGACTCTGTATATGGATCATTTGAATCCTATGAATCATAAATCTCATCTTAAGAAGATTCGACATGTGTATGCTCATCATCTCTGACAGGTGGAAGAACAAATGTGCCTGCATGGAGTTGTTGAGGTACATGCGAGACACTTTCATCGAATTGGAAACTACACTCAATGATGATTCGGTCCTAGGAAAGATCAATGAGTCTAGATCCCTTCACGCCATTGGGGTATCCAAAAAAGATACACTATTTTCTCTGTGGATGAAGTTCCTTCCTCTTCTCATAGGGAATCCTAGCCCATGCATGTGAACCGAAAATACGAAAGTGGGTGACTTCCGGTTTGAGGCCGCTCCAAGCCTCATAGGGGTTCTTATCCTTGATAGATCTATGGGGAGATCTGTTTTTTATGTAGGTTTCACAATTAAGTTCTTCAGCTCATAATCTCTTTGCAAGTGACTTTGCATGTATCATGGAAGATGCCATCTCTTTTAGAGATTTATTTTTTCGCTCAACAACTCCATTTTGTTGCGAAGTATAAGGAACTGTATGTTGCAACTGAATCCCTACCTCATGACAAATATTTTGTATGTCATGGTTTACATACTCTCCCCCATTATCTATTCTAGGGACTTTGATTTTCTTTCTTGACTATGTCTCAACAAGGGCTTTGAAATCATTGAGGTGTTGAAAGACCTTTGATTTTTTCTTGAGAAAGAAAATCCATGTGAATCATGAGAAATAATCAAAAAAAATGAGCACATACCGTGATTTACTAATTGATGTATGCGGAAAAGGGCCCATGAGGTCAATATGAATCAGATCTAAAGGAAAGGAATCCTTTTGAGTCTTTCTTTTGTCGAATTTCTCTTCAAGGTGTTTTCCAAGAACACATCCCTGACAAATTCCTTTGGAGAAGTGGATGTCAGGTAGACCATCAACCATTCCCTACTATCTAATTTGTTGCATATATCTAAACTTTAAATGCCCAAACCTTTCATGCCACATCATATTTCTTTCATCAGCATGGGTAAGAAGTAATGCAGAATCTGGTTCAATAAATTTAGAAAATGTGTAGAGTCTATATTGAATATTTACCTCACGGGTAGAAACCCTAGAATTGGTTTGCATGCAATAGATACCTACTTCATCAGGTGTGAATATGAATATGTTTCCGGTGCCATATTTTATCATCTAATACACGGAGAGAATATTGATGGAAAGTTTGGGAATGTGTAGCACATTCTCAAAGCTTTCGTTTGTTAGTTCAATCCTTCCTTTGTCGGTGACCTCGACTAGAGATTTGTTCCCCATTAGAATAGCAGGACTTTTTCATGCTTCCAATGAAGAATAGACTTCTTTTGTGGCATCCATGTGGTGTCATGCACCTAAATATACAATCCAAGCATCGGGAGAGGAGTTGATGGAAATCAAGGCATGGCTAGAATTGCCTTTCTTGGGATTTTGATCTTCTGGATTCTTCTTCTTGGCACCCTTAGGGATGCGATATCGAAGGATTTTTTCTAGAGTATTGGGGTCATTAGATATATTTGTTTCTTCATACATGTGGATTATGGATGGAATCCTTTATGGCAGTAAGTGCATCTCCCCTTTTCTTCCCTTTCCACCTTTGGATCTGGAGGCATTGTTGAAGGGTTTTGAGTACCCTTCCTTATTTGGATTTGAATGTGATTTCCTTTTGTCTTTGTCTTTAGATTTATGATATTGATGACCACTGTCATCCTACACAATGAGTGCATGCGCCTTTGGGCCTTTTATTTTTTCCATATTGATTGTTGGAAATACTAAAACAACTGAGAGGGGGGGTGAATCAGTTGTATGTGAGCTTAAACAATTTTATACCTTTTAAAACATTATTAATCTTTCTTCATGTGTCATCAACAACAT
>SNQJ01S0014382.1:47721-77357 GCA_010110895.2 Picea sitchensis | reverse complement strand
CCCCGGGTTGACAATTAAATAGTTGGGCAAGTACTATAACGACATATATTTCGCCTAACAGAGAGCGCACCTTTTTGAATTTGATTTTTTTTGAAAATAAATGTAATTAATGATTAGAGGCTGAGGCCATCCCCAAAGATCCTCTCGGGTCAATATCACTTTAAAGTAAAGGATGTATTGTACAGAGGTTGTGCATCAGCCCTTATCTTTTTTGTAAATTCTATTAACTCCATAATTCCTTAGTAGATGGATGCATTAATAATGATAGGATAGAAATTAGTTTTTTGGGGGGGAAAGCTTGATGAATCACCCCTTGTATAGATTTTTTATCTTATGCCCAGAGAAGACTGTTGTTGTTCATTTTTTAAAAGTTGTTGCTACTTATTTGCAATAGTTGTCATTTCAGAGAGAGAGAGAGAGAGAGAGAGAGAGAGAGAGAGTTGTTTTTGTTGAGAGCCATAGAGAACTATAAAAGGTGTTGAAGGAGCAGTGGAGGACTACCTATATCTATGTACATTTTATCACTTGAATCAATAGAACAGAGAAGATTAAATCAAAATGTTTGGTTTTGTTGTTACTATGTTTATCTAAATGAATGGTAGGCTTTATGTTCATTTAAATTCTTTGTTTATACTTGTTATTGTGCTTATGAATGCATTTTGTGATTAGATACATGAGTCTATAGAGCTAGAATAGGTTTCAATTGTTTCTCTTCTGAGAGCTCATGCAAGGAGTGCATACTGTCCACAAGGAGTGTGTTGACAAAGTTAAGTTTAACTCAGAGAAACTCATGAGAGATAACGTTGAATCTCTAATAGGAGTTTGCATAGAAACGAATAGGGCCATGCAGGGAGTGCACAGGTCAAGTTGTTCTCAGACTCTTGGTTAAGTGGAGAACAGTCAAGTGTTGCAGAGTTCCAAGATCGCAAGGTGTGTGCCCAAGGTTTTAAAACCTTTGAGAACTAAGATCAGGAGGGCCAATGATCATAATCCATTAAAGAGAAGAGTTGGGAGAAGCGATGGTGAAGATCCCATGGGATATCTCTAGGAAGTTGACGACCATCATAAATAATATAGTTGTGTGAAGGATAGTCTTCAGGACCCTTCGACACTTATTGCATTTGAAAGTTTAGAGAGTGTAAAGGAGATGGGATAGCCGAAGTCCTGAAGAGGAGGGAATATCATGACCACCCGATCACTGAGACACGCGGTGCAATATCCACACTTCAGAGGAAGGGTACTTCAGAGAAATTTGGTGAAAGGGTGGAAGAATGCCCCCCCCCCCTGAAGCCCGAAGGTCGGAGTTCACCACAGTCGTTGATCATGGAAGTGACATGCATCAACGGGATGCATATTTGGAGGTCGAGCACTCTAGGAGAAAAATCAAGGAGGAGAGTTAAATGAAGATTGCTCGAATCCTAGAGGCGAGGGCTCATCCTGACCATTGGGTTGGAGAGGGACACGTGGAGTAATCCTGTGAATTTGGTGACAAAGTACTTTGGGAGGTTTTTTTTTAGTAATTTTGGGTGTTATAAGTCCTGAAGGTCAAAGTTAAGTGCCTTTTGGACTAGCACCTTAGTCATAGCAATTGGTCACTTTCTATTGGCGTCAAGTGACAGGAGTTAGCGCCCAATTGGGTTTTTTCTAAAATTTTTAAAAGGAAAGAAGGACTAGGATAGTTCTTGTGGGTTTTGTAGAACCTGCATAGGCAACAAAAAGAGGCCTGTGTAAATCGGTTTGGGGGCTCAGCATGAGCCTAAGAGTTGATATGACTCTGAATTTGAACGATCCTTGACCGGGAGGTCGCGCAGACCTTGGGAGAGGCAGGGGGTTTGTGTTACTCGCTCTTTAAAATAAATCACTAAAAGGATTGATTTGGATTTATTCTCAAAGGATAGATATCTAATTTTGAAATTAATTTAATGAGTTGGTGGTAGATCAGACTAAATATCCATTGGGCAATGGACTCATAGGATCAGAGACTAACAAAGGACTGAACATTGGTTAATTGGAAAATTCCTTATCATAGGAAAGGTAGAAAACACTCTTTTATACCAATTAAATGTTGTTGTAATGGAAAATTCAGAGAGGAAACACTAATCCCTTAGGGTATCTATCAGGTATGAATCCCAAGGGAATTATAATAGAAACAGAGAAGGAAAATACATGCCTAGAGCATCAAATTCAAATGAGTTCATACACATGTATTTCAATTTAACATATAGAAGAAAACATAAAACATAAATTGATTAAGAAAATTGAAAAGCATGCACAGTAGGAGAACAAAGATAAAGGATCAACAATAACATGAATCTATGATGACAAGTTCCAGGTAATTTTGGTTCAACAATTTGCAATAGTCTCAGAAAAAAATTTACAATGCACTTAATAACTTCTCCTCACAAACTCCACCCTTTGAGTTGATGTAGCTCCATAAAATATATACAAAACGTCTCCTCCTATCCTCCTAAATTCAAATTCAACAACTTGTATAATTTAAGCTACAATTACACATATTTTGGTATCAAAATCTAAACAAACTACTAAAAACGAGTCAAACTTGACTAATTTATTACATCGTACCCACTTGAAAAAAAATGTGTTTGAATCCCTGATATGGTGATGTTTTACCTTGGTGATCATTGAACATGACTTGGCACCTCTTCTGAGTTTTCCATGATGATCTGGACACATTGTGGATGCTCTGTCACATTTTTGCAGCAAGGTTGCAGCGCAACAGTAACCTACATGAAATCTGGCTTGGCGAAGTTATGGAAAATAGGCCTAAAATATTATTATATATCTTCCAAACCATGATATTTGTGAAAACACTGAGAGATTTTTTTGTTATTGGGTCTTTTTTTGACTAAAACCTCTTTGGATTTTCAAAAATTCCTCTTCAACATCTCGGAATATACTCCCAAAGATGATGGCTAAAACAGGAAATCATTAAATTCTTAAATATGGAAAAATGGGATGTAAAGATTCATTCAAATATCCCAAAATATAACACATGTTGAAAATATGAGAGAGATTTTTGTTATAGGCTCTGTTATTGACAAAACCCTCTATGGTTTTTTCAAAAAAACTCTATAGTTGTTCATAAAGAGATATTTAATTTGACCACTAAAGCAATCATTTACACAACGTTCCCTACAACCCATGCACATTGTGATTGAAATTGAGGGTTTTGCAAGGGAAGATTGGTGGGATTGATGTTGAAGGGATTTAACATAAATAATGAACTTACTTTGAACCCAAAAACCAAATAAAACCTTCCTCAATAATCATTAAATGCACAAGTGAATGCTTTGACAATTACGCAACGAGAGATTTTTTACTCTTTGAACACCTTTTTAACTCCAACTAATGCATGGTAAATGTTTGCTAATAAAATAGACTAACCAGGGGAGTTAGAAATGTTGCAAAAACAACAAAAGACCAAGGGATCTCACAAAGAGAAAATTTACATGTGATAACACAACCCTCAAGGAAAGGCTTAAAACAAATCCACTTGTAGCCAAGAGAAGATTTGTATTTGTTGGATGTTGTAGAGAAAGCTCATTTATATTCTTGTCACTAGGAACAAGGTGAGAAACTTTTTTTTTTTTCCACCAAACCCTACACAAATTAGAATTTGAAGTCATTAAAGGTGAACATTCCTTTTTTGATTCATTTCTTTGATATATGATGATTGTGACTTTTTATATGAAGCAAAACTAACCATTGTTCCTTTTATCAATCCATTTCATGATTATGCCTAAGGGAAATGAAGGGATGCTAACATAATACCTGCATGGTTAATCTATTAGTACCCAACCAATATTTTTGAAACTACATTAAAACTTCAAGGAAGAGAGGATTTTGTAAACCGTGGCTCTCCTATTTCCATGAAAACCTAAGTTCATTCTAGCTAGGAGTAGAAGTTAAACTATTATTCTAATCCAATTCAAGGAAATTGGAAACAAAAACTGAAATGAACAAACCTTGATGATCATGGAAACAAATCAACCTCTCAAAGTGAATCTTATTTTGAATATTCAACAAAAAAAATCCAATGTTACTTTGACAATGAAACAAAATTATAAAATTTAGATAGCGAAGATGAACATAAATTAAAATAAAACATATCATAATTATACATAACCACGATTAGAAGTTTAGAATTGAATATTTGATTAAAGGTTTGAAAAAAAGAAAATGAATTCAACCAACCAAGATCTATTATGTTACATAGCTTATAATTAGAAAGATGCAACAATTACTTATCAAAAACTTAGATAACAACACTCACAAATAGTTTTGAAGAGAAAATATTGAAACAAAAGTCACGTGCAATGTTTAAAGTATTTGTACTTTAGAGCTCCAAATTATCCATATGGTCCTCTTGTTACAAATAAATCCTTACTCTCACTCGATAACATGATTAGGTATTTGGTAGGAGACATTAATAAAAAATACATATTTCTTTATTCTCAATGGATGAATCCAATAGGGAATTCATATTTTATGCATATTTGGAACAATTTACAAGCTAATAGTTGGGTCATAAACTAAACTTCTAGATCATTGATCAATGAAATTATGATGCCATGTGTCCCACAGTGTGTTATAAGGGTGAGGAGTTTGGTTTTATATGTTATATTTTATATGTCTTAAGGTCTATAGGTGTTGGCAATTATTGTGATTAGTGGTTTTGGGGCAAGTGACCATAGTGGGTTGGAGTAAGTGACTGTAATGGGAATAGAGGTTAAACATTAAAAGTTATAGTTGGGTTTATAATAATTAGGTTTTAGTAAAGATAGGGTTTATAGGGATCAAGAATTATAATGGATATTATAAAGGTTAGGAGTTAGGGATGGTAATATGGATGAAGGGATATAATGTTATGTGATATAATAAGAAATGATTATATGTTCTAAGTACCAAGTAAACATGTGCTAGTTCCTAGGATTTGTTTTGTAGAGTGCCCAAGAAGGGGTCCTAGCTATAACAAAGGCACATGTGTAATATCCCCAAGGATGAGCCCCAGTTGTATTTATGAATTGTACTGATGTTTATAGGCTGGTGAGCCGAGTGTTGATAAGTTGGTAGGCTTATGTGTTATAGGACGAAGATCTTGGATTCTAAGGCCAATAAGCCTGACATTTCATATATGTATTTATGCAGAACATTAATTTACATCGTTGCGTGTAGATCGACCACGAATAAAGAGTGATGGGGGATGAAGCTCCACTAGGTAGGGAAAGGGATGGGACTGAGAGGATAGGAAAGAGGGGCTAATATAGAGGGATTAACCCAAGGGAATATTATAATATATTCCTCAATAATGAAAATATTAAAGTGAGGAAAAATAAACCTAGTTATCCTAAGTTCCTGGGAATGGGGAAACGAATGCAAAATGGAGTGCATGCAGCTCCAGGAAGACATGTGTCGACTTGGGAGAATGCAGTTAAAGCTAGAGAGTCAGCTCATTGGGGGGGTTCTCTCCCCATTCTTCCATCCTCCACCTAACTCGCTTGGTCTCCATTGTCAGCCTCTATATCTAGTATGCATCTTTGGAATCCTTCTATCGTATTGGAGTTATCCCGTGTGTCTCCTTTGAAGCCTGACCCAATTGTATTCACCTGAGACATGTTGTGTCTTAGTGTTTGGTTGTTTCTTTTTTCAGTGTCCATACCCATTTTTTGTTGTTGTCATCACCCGTGTGTTAGTTGAATGGTGTTGTTGTTGTTGTTTTCCTCACCTTGCTAGAACTGAGTTGAAGTGGTTGAAGAAGTAGGTTTTCAAGCCCGTCATTGAAGAGGCAGGTTTTTAGGCCTATGAGCAACTCTTTCTAGATGAGAGAGTTTATTGGGAAGTGATTTTCTCCAAGAGATAGTCCAACACCAGCAACGAAGCTCTAAGAATTCCTGATTCAGCTTGTTGCCGAGACCCTAAAAGAGGAAGTGGAGAAGTCGATGGACTGTGGAACAATGAAGGTGCATATTATTGAGGTGGAATAGGCATGTGGGGAATGATATTCTATGAGTAGTGGGCATAAGAAGGCTATTGGAGATAATCCTTTCAATTGCACTGTGTAATTTCTTGTAACCTCAACCTAGTCTAGGATTCCCTTTCCTTGGGTGGAGCTTAGTCCCAGCTTAGGGGTGACCCACTGCTGAGCGTGATGAGCAGTATGGTCTAAGGTTGGGAGGTTCATGGAAGGCCTTCACACAGTTGGTGGATCTCAATTAAAAGATAAGTATTCATTCCCTGTTCATTCACATGCTATGTATTTATATATGTTGTTACAACTATGGTTTGTCTGAATTACTGCATGTATTCTTTTACTGTTATTTATGCATCAGTATGTGTACTATAAGAATATATTGTTTTTCTATGGTTTTAATTTTAGGGAGATGATAAGTGTTATTTCTACGAGATAGTGTGGCCCAGCCTAGGGGGGTGGGGGTGTTAAAAAAAATTGGTATCAGAGCTAGTTTCTATGTGAAGTGTCTGAGTAGTGGTGTTGCCCAGCCTGTTGGTAGTTGGGGAAGTTACAAATTGGTATCAAAGATAAGAGAGATGTCATGTAGTGACGTTACCCAGCCTGTTGGTGGCTAGGGACGTTAAAAATTGGTATCATATCCAAGGTTCAAGAACTGAGCCTGGATGGGCCAGATAAGTGGGCATTATAACCAAGGTTTCAGAGAGGAATTGTGCCAAGAGGTTACCTTGGCCATGTTACGAAGCTCATAGGGTTTAGCGGTATGTAAAACCACACCTTTCGGATTAGGAAAAGGAGAATGAGAGTTAACCTCCAAGTCCTTTGGACTTTGTGGCTTTGACAAAGTTATGGGTTGTAGAGCAGAAGAGGCCAAAGACCCAAAGTCCAAAGTCCCTGAAGAGGATCTACAACGTAGATCTAGGGAGAAGAGATTGACAGTTGGATCAAGACAAGTTAAAAGGGGAAAATGTAGTGGTGAAGGGAGAAATTCCCGAAAGCTCTGAAGTCCAGAGTTAATTCGGCTCGTCCGTCAAGAGGGACGCATGTCAGTAGATTGGTTGTTCAGTATTTTGACGTTCAAGAGAAATAGTGTGTGCTGAGGAGAGAACTCTTGAAGCCTGAAGTTTTGAAGCCCCAAAGAGCCAAAGTAGTGAGTCATGATGATGTCACCTGAAGGTGACGTGGAACTCTCCTCTACCTACCACATTCCCCCACCTGGAATGTTGATAGTTGTACTATATGGGCCCTGAGGTTTCATAAAATAGTTAAAGGTTGGTGGGCCCACACTGGCATTGATCACGATACATCAAGATCGATGGTCAGGAGGCATTGTGGGGACCCAAATTGCATGGGAGTTAATTTCCTAGGGAATTCCCGCAATCCAAACCATGGTTTTATCGGGGGGTTACGTGTCAGCATCAAAGGAATTGTGGGATGAAAGGTGGGTTACTCCAAATCGGTGATGTGTGCCCCTGCAATTTGAAAGGCATTAAGTGATGTGAATATTTGGTATCTTAGTTCAAGTATGGAAACCGTGGGTCCTAGTGGATGCATGGTGCCAATTGTGAAGTCTAGAGACTTGACACTTCGAAAGAATGGCTCATAATAGAATGAAAGGAAGAAATTTCAAAAGTTTCATAATGCCGAGGTGATGAGACATAATGATGTCACCAAAGGTGACATGGGAGTGTTCAAAGATTAATGGTTTCGGGTGTTGGGAGTGTGCAGATGTGAAATCCTCTGAACTCGTGAAGCTTAGAAACTCTTAATTCTCGAAGCTCAGATGTCGAATTTCCATAGTGGGTGTCAGTCGTTGGATGATGGGTAGCCATGGAATGTTGATCCACCCTACTTCGTGAATTCGTCAATTCAAAAATCCGAGATATTTGTTTTGATCTTCTTTGAAAAATTATGAAGTTGGAGCCCTGAAGTCCTAAGTAAGCGCCTATCGACCTAGCGCTTGGCCACAACTCGTGGTCGCATGGGTTGGGGGATAAGAGAAAGGGGATAGTGCTCATAAATTATTGCAGAACATAGAAGAAATAAGAAAGAAAAGATCTGTGGGGATTCTTGATTGATCGAGAATCGCAGAAAATGGAATCTGAAAGTTTTCTTTGAATCAGATTGGTTTATGAATACTGTGGAATTTGTTAAGGACTAATGTCCTAACAAATTTTGGTTCACTGCACATTGTGTTTGAAGAGTTAACAATTGTCAGGACCAAACCGAATTACCCCATAGTGTAGAGAAATGGAGGAGACACAGAATTCTTTCAGTTCAAAGAATGAAGCTAAAGGAATGGATGTCCATTTGGGAGTTGAGGATCAAACTCCATTGGGCATGAAGAAGAGATAGATAAGGAGGGAAACATGATGCAAATCATTAAAATATTGCAGAAACATGTCCAGACTCACTGAGCAGATAACATAAATCTCATGAAAGCCAGGGAACAATAGGGATAATTCAACATAAAGTTGATACAGAGCCTAGAAAGGATAGAAAATAAATTGAATAAGGATAGTGACTCCTGTAAATCAGGAAGTCATGGGTCTCCTGATGAAAATAGGAAATCAATGAGTGTTTGAAGAAACCATGATCACTCCCAAGGGAACTCTAAGAGGAGGGCACACAGTAGTTCAAGCCCATATCCTACCAGGAAGAATAGGAGATCTGAAGTGGGTGAAATGAAAGGAGAAATGAACAAGATTAAACCTCCTATGTTTGATGGAGAGAACGAGAAGGAGGAATATGTTGAGACATAGCTTCTTTGCATGAGGAAATATTTCCAACTGCAGAATTATTTCTCTCATGTAGAAGGAAGAATTGCAATGTATAAACTAAAAGGAAAGGCATCCATGTGGTGGGATCAACGTGTGTAGGTGCAGCATATTCAGGGGAAAAATGTTACTTGGAAGGAATTCAAGAAACACTTTGAAAAGAAATACTTAACTAAGAGATATTATGACAGAAAGATGAAAGAGTTCTTTGAACTCAAGATGGGAAGTATGTCCATTGATAAGTATGAAAGGAGATTCTTGGATTTGTTGAAGTATGTTTCTTTCATCAAATATGAGACTGTCAAAATTCAAAGGTATCTCAGTGGACTGCCATCTTCCATTAGTGAAAATATCTAGTATGATGATCCTAAAACTATGGAAGAAACTATAAGGAGAGAAAAATGATTATATGAGCAACAAATATAAAAGCCCACTTTATGGAAGGCTTGGGAGGACAAGAAGAAGTTCAGGAAAGAGCAGAGGCAGAAGGGAAACAAACCTCCCTTTTTCAGAAATAGTCCTCAAGGACAACCATCTTTTAGAGAGAAGAGAATGGTTGAGGTAGGGGGACAAAGTCCAAGGAAGATGCCCATTCAATGTTGGAGTTGTCAGGGAGACCACAAGTATATATATATTGTACCCAAAAAAATGGAAAAGTGAGAGTTGTCCACAATGTTCAGCAAGCAAAAATAGTGGAGGACATGGGTAGTAGAATACCAAGGATCTATGCAGCCCTGAACAACAAGCAATATGAGTTTCATTCACACATGATTGAAGTTGAAGGTATGATCAATATATATACATTTACTATTTTAATTGATTCAGGGGCTAGTAATAGTTATATAGATCCCAAGATGGTGGAAAGTTTTCATTTTCCTAGAAACAAGCATGGAAAATCTTGGTTAGTGTAGCTGGCTACATGAGCCAAATGAAAATTTACTGAAATGGTTAAGTTATGTCTCATGGACATGAATGGACTGAGCACAAGGGAAGATTTGAACATCTTACCTTTAGGTTCTTATGACTGTCTAATTGGGATGGATTGGTTGGACCAGTACCATGCCATCTTAGACTGTCGTAACAAGGCATTTGCTTGCCTAGATGAGGAAGGAAACCCAAGGAAAGTGCAGGGAATCCCAACGGAATTCATTATCAGAGAAATATTAGAAATGCAGCTGAAAAAGTGCTACAGGAAGGGCTATCAAATATTTGCACCCCATATGGAGGAAGCACCTAAGGATAAGGTTGAATACCATGCAGTCCTGGAAGATTTTGTAGATGTATTCAAGGAGGTACCAGGAGTACAGCCAAAGAGAGATATTGATTTCTCTATAAACTTGATGCATGGAGTGACTCTAGTGTTGAAAACGCCTTACAGAATGAGTTCACCAGAACTGGAGGAGTTGTGAATGCAACTTGAATAACTTCTGAAGAAGGGGTATATACGCCCAAGTGTGTCACCTTGGAGTGCCCCGGTCTTGTTCGTGAAAATGAAAGATGGGACATTGAGATTGTGCATCGATTTCAGACAGTTGAATAAGGTTACTATAAAGAACAAGTATCCTTTGCCAAGGATTTATGATCTCTTTGATCAGTTGAAGGATGCCATGATATTTTAAAAAATAGATCTCAGGTCAGGCTACCAATAGGTGTTGGCATCCACCGATTTTTTTTATTTTTATCGAAGTCACCACAAAGAAATTATATCTTTATGTAGCTGCCACCACCTTTCATTTGTAAATGTTTATATTTCTAAGTTTCGAAGCGATGATTGGGTTAATTTTACCTCATGAAGTTTTGTCGTTTGCATTTTTATTTGTTTTTAATTCATGACTGTATGCATGAATTTAAACATAAAATTTGGCTTGGTTTCATAATATTTTACCTTAGAAATAATGTTTTAAAAACCACCCATATTCGAATCTTATGAAATGGTTGATTAATCCACTATCGATTTTTTTGGTTTATATGGTTATTAAGAATTCATTGCTTCTTTAGTTCGTTGGTGAAATGTTTGAATACACAAGGAATTAGGTTAATTGTTGATAGTATTCTCATGAGTTCAGTTGTGATATAAGCATTCATGCAAATGAGTACAGACATGCTAGCTCGAAACATTAATGAGACTTTTCATTATGCACATAGGGTTTTGTACTCTGTGAGTTTTGACACTTATTACAAGAAGTGGCTTGGAGTCTTATGCACCTTCTGGTTTTCATTTTCCATCATTATCCTGTCAGAGTTAAGATATCTCTGAGACTCTGCGATTTTCGTGCTTTTTCATATCATTTAGACCTGTCTCTTCTGCTCATCCATTGGGAACCTAAACCTAGCCCTGCTAATTTATGATTATATCCTTTTCATAGTGACCATGGCTCCTTTGGTTCAGATTGAACCAAATGACTCTGAGTTTCTTTTTTCAAAGAAAACCCGTAACTGCATTGTTGCGACACGTTTTTATGAGAAGGTTTCTAAGAAAACGGTAACGAATTTCGCCAAACCCTTTGAAACCCATTTCGATAATGGGGTCATTTACCTTCCACACAGGAAATTTTTTCAGAAACCACACAATTTCACAGATTCGTCTCATTCTTTGGAGGCAAAGTTTTCAGAACTTCTTTTGCGGCTGAGGTAAGCATTTTTGTTTTTATTTATTTTTCTCAGCGATTCAAGCATGTTATTGGTTTTCTTGGGGTTAAAGATTATATACATTTCTATATATTTATGAGTCTGCATAAAATGATTAATATTTATCGGAAATAGAAGTTTAACCCACTATCAAATCTTTTTCACCATGGGCTTATCTAAATTCTGTTGTTGTTGCATCTAGCTTAGATTGGGGATACTTGGGAAGATCTCTTATGTAGAAACAATTTCACCTTACACGAGAACACAGTAGAATCACCTCTACATTCTAATATAAACCCCAGCCCCTGTATAGCTAACCCTACTATCAACGATCTATGTGTTGATCCAAAAAAAACCATGCGGTCACAGATCGACCATGTGTTGTTGTTCGCAACCCATTGGAAGAAAGCCACAGTCTGATTCCATGCCCAGAAAATCATTGGAGGAAGTCTTAGATGTATTAAAGGATGAAAACCCTCTTATTAATGAGTCGAATCAGGCTTTCATTAACAAATAAATTGTGAATAAAAACTGCAAGCATAAGGAATAGGGTAATTCAAATTTAAATTTGGCAAACAAAAGGATTGAGCAGGCTGGTAATGTGTTTTCTAAAAACTCAACAAATTTTAACACCTTCATAAAGTCAGTTGCTTCTTTGTCTAATCTATCAAATGGTAAAAGTTTTTTTTATTCTTTTTTTATTTGATTCAGTTGGAAAAATAAAATAGATAGATTTATTTTTTTATTTTTTACTATTTTAGACTAGCTATAGAAACATATAGCTTATCTTTTGAAAGTATTATTTTGTATTGTTATCTAAAATTCAATTTCGTTTTTTTCTTTTTCAGGAAAACAATAGTTTATAATGTTATTTTCAAGGAGAAGAAACCATGGATTATACACTCAATGGCTTAGTGACTTTTCATTTTGTTTAAACAATTTCATTTATGTAATTAATTTTGATGAACAAACTCCTACAAGAGTGTTTCTTTGTTATTCTATTTTTGCAAAACAAACTGATTTTTAGGCATCATCCTCTATCTTGCATGATAAGAGCTTATTGATCCAAGACTTGTTTAAATAGTTGTTTCTGCTTAGTGTTAAAGACAACTTTTGTTGGAATACAATAGGGACATGTGATTTTGAGAAAGAATATGGGAAACCAATTCACCTTTGGATTTAGACATGTGTGATGCTTATTCCATTTCATTCTTTCATTATTGTTGTATTATGAGAATATTATTATGGTTGATTTTAGCTTTAGCTTGTCATCATATGGTGTTTTCATACTATTAAATATTATATCATGTCCATAATTTCTTATTCCATTTTTTATGTGTGATTGATCTATCATTTTATTATTTTTTAATTTATTCTTAATGTTAAATGTTGGATAATATCAATATCTAGATCTGAGTTTTATCTCATTCTCAAATATTGATCATCCTAAGATCACAGGATTTTTAATTAGATGTTTTTCTGCTATTATTAATTTACTCCAATATCAAATAATTCTTTGAATGTATTCTGGAAGTGCTAGTATTGTTCTGTTATAGGTTTCCCTTAACAACAGTATAGGCAGGAGCTCATACAACATAGGAAGATAAACTCAGTTGATTGATCAGTTAGAGGTTAGTAGATTCATTCTTTTCTTTTATTTACAGTTGTTTATGAATGAAACGATGATTGCATTAATTAGTTTTGACTGTTTTTGTGTCATTGTTTCAATCGTATTCATTTAGTATTTAATTAGTTTTGACTGCTTTTGTGTCATTGTTTCAATCAGATTCATTTAGTATTTATTTGTTTTACTATATTTACCATATATATATATATATATATATATATATATATATATATATATATATGTTGTTCATAATTTTGATTCACAAACTTTATCAAACAATCATTTTCACAAGATTTCATGCAAACCTTGTAAATTGTACATAAATTGTTCATAATAATTTGTATATTCACATTCTTAGATAAATATGTGTAATTATTATGTCAATTGTTAGAATCTTTTCTTTAGTTAGTTTATTTGATTTTTCTATCTTTAGGACCCTAGTTGGATAACAGAGCCATTAAACCCTCCAGGATAGGTCATACCAAACGGCTTGGGTTAATTAGACAACCCCGAAGCGGGTCTATACTTCCAGTTGACGGTGTGTCACTTACGCCTGTCAACAAATGGCACTAGAAGGAGGGCCGAGTAAATTTAATGATTAAATGTCTTACCCCTCGGCCTGTCATAATTCAAGATTTATAAATTCTTCTTTTGTGTCATCTTGAAATGAACTAGAAGGCAGGCTAGAATAACAATCTAGTCTTGTAGGAGTCTTTGTTTCAAATTTATTTAATTTCCCATGGCTCCCCAAATCACTGTGTTGGAACATGCTTTCCACTTCTCATTACCTGATATTCCCAATAAGACAGTCTCTTGCTTGTCCAAAATCACCTTTTATGGTGGGGGGGATGTATCTGCAAAAGACCACCTTAACAAGTTTTGGTGTAAATGCATCAAGCATGATATTTCTGATTTAAAGGTTTTATGCAGATTGTTCGCTTTTACTTTTAGTGGTCGGATTAAACATTGGTTTGAGTCTTTTCTAGAATATCACATTTTTTATTGGTTTCAATTTGTACAGGAATTTTTAGATGCTTTTGAAAACTATGATTACAATCAATTATGTGAAGAATTTCAGACTTTACTAATCAATGACAATTCATCTCCATAAATATTTTCAACAAGAGTCCATCATGTTCTATGTAAATTTAATCTTAATGACATGTCATTTGTACTAAATCTCCTCTATGATGCTTGCATCCCTTTTATCCATTCATATTCAATCACAAATGATGAATCAATTACAAATCCTATCACTCAATTGTGGGAATAATTTTTTTCATAGCATGAGAGGAATACATCCGAAATTTTTTAACAAGCAAGGGAGGTAGAACCTATTGAAAATGTTCTTACTGGCAATCAAATTGGTTTTTCCTTTGAATCATTGTATACTCAGCCTTCGACCATCATGGAAGAAGATTTGATGTTGGATCAAGGTGAATTTCCATATTCTTCTAACCCTTGATCTAATCAGTACTTAAACTCAGTTATTGAAGAACACTTAGGTGACGAAAACGATCTTAAGCATTATAATATTCCTATGAAGCTGATTAGAGATGTAAATCTGGAATTGGACGAAGAAACCTTAAACCTTCATCCACAAATCATACCTTAGCCACAAGAAATATTAGATGTTTGTCGTGAAAGTTTTGAATTATCTATCATACATGAGGCAAATCTAGATGATCATATTATGCTGAAGAATTTATCACCAAAACATAGTGAAAGTTTTAAGGAAAGTGAAGAAGAATGTCTTGAGAATACCATTGCTAAATATCATAGCTCAAGAGATTCTTTTCACGTGCTCATTTATGATTCCTTTTACTCTTTATATCTTGATCTCTTCTTAGATTCTGGTGGACATGATACTTTACCCACAACATCCTATTCTTTTCCTCCACAATCAGATCCTTTCAATATGCCAAGATTTGGTGAAATTAATTCCAAACATAACTTTTATGAAGTCAAATTTGACGCTCTTTCACTTTCATCACCCACATGGGAAAAACACATGCTGCGAGATGATTTTACAGAGTTTATTTTTGAAAAAGAAAGTGCACTCTCTCTTATGGAGATCAAACATTCTATGTTTCATATTCGTTCTTTGATTAGCTTGAATTTTTATGTTTATGCTTTGCATTTTGAAAAGATCAATATCATCAAAGGAAGCTTTCGAACCAATGATCTAATTGATTTCATGAATCCTCTTATGATGTGTTCCACATTGATATATCCATTTCATCAAAGTCATAGTTTGCATCCTAATTTTTATGACAGGATCTTAGAATGGCTTGTAGATTCGTACATAAAAAATCTTCATAATAAAGATAAATTTGTGCTTGCCTTGTTTCTACCTGAATATATAGGAAGTAAGTATGACATTATTGTTTTAGATCCTCCATGTGAAGAAATTAATGAACACTTTGAGAATTTTTAGGAGGATGGGGTACTTCGGCCTTGGCTGATGGTTATGTCAAGTCCCCATAATCTTGACATGTTTTCCAAACTTACTTACACTCTTCCATGCCATTATGAACCGTATCCCAACAAGATTGTAGAATGGTCGGAAGATTCACACATCAAGAAGTTTCAAAAGAATGGTAAGGTTGTTCTTGCTTTGTTCTTAAATGAATATATAGGAGGTAAGCATAACATATTTATTTTGTATCTGCAAATACTACATTCTTTTGTTCTAATTTTCGACTTTCTATGCCTTGTAGGATTAAAGATTCTCTTATGGCTACACTGGAAATATGATTTTACTTAGCATTTTGATCTATTTAGTAGTTAGAGTAGGTTTAGGAATATTTTCTCTTCAGTTTTATTTCTCACTATTTCTCTTTTTAATAATGCAGTTAAAGAACACATGTGGGCACACCAAGAGAACCATAATATGGTTGTTTCCAGGGAAGTCCACTTTAATATTTTTCTCTCTGCTTTTCATTGAATATTTCTTTTCAAAACCGCAGTATTATCATTAAACTTTTAAATGGAAAGTAAAGAGATAAGTAAATTTGAAATATCAATCCAGCCTTGACCCAAGGTGCCACGAGTAAGAATGAATTCATATTAATGAGGATTTTTCTATTTTCTTTTCGTATCTCAAAAGATATTTTGCGTGATGATTTCAGATCCACCCTCTAGTAAATATTTTTAATTTTCTTTCTTTTTTTGGTTGTTTTCATTTTGCTCAATTTTAATTTGTTTTCTAAATAATTATGTCTGAGTCACCATCTCATTTGTGGAACGGAATCAGAATTTTCGTTCATTAGCAGTAGTTGATAACTTCCCAAGTACCTGAACAATAAGTTCTAAAACTTAGATCAACAGAAGTGAGTTTATGTTCAAATCAGTGTTTCTGATTTCTCCTTCAGATTACAAGTAGACACGATTGTCATAAATAAACTTCTAACATTGTCCCTGTTTCAAGCAAAACAACTCAGTTGTACCTTCCTGTCCTCAAGATGGTTTCCTAACAGAAATCTGAGTTTCCAAAGTATGATGAAGGTCATCAAAAAGGAGAATGACTTTTGAATGATCGAAATCTTGATGCCAAACTATGAGATTTTCAGTATCATCTCGCCCTCTTGAATATTATTAAGCTCTAAAAATTGTAGAGGGTTGAAAGCACGATAATGTGTGGGAAGTGTATGTAAACACGTCGGGACACTGAACAAGTCTACTGGCAGTGGGTAAATGCATGCATGATACCAAGGAAAATTCGTCGAGATACTGAACAGGCTTTGCTGGCAGTGAAGCAATGCCGGGTTCAAGAAGATCCTCAAGTATGTTTTTTTTAATTTAATCAAAGTGAAAAGATGTCCCATATCATGATTGGATGACTCTTGGATAGGATAGAGGTACTAGAGTGGGTTAAATGGCATCCCTGTCGAGGCTATGGATGTTTTATGGCAACACTGGCCCTGTCAACAGTATCGAAGTCAACTACATAAACATTGCTACACTCGTAATCTAAGTTATATGTCGGATTACAATTTTTAGGCAGAAATACATCTGATGCTAAGTTGTGTTATTTTCTGAGTTATGATCGGAATGCTTGACCTGTTGTTAACTGTTTCTTAAAAAATTATTTCATCTGATTCCCTGACATGAATTTTCTAGTGATGTAGAGATAACTACTTTGTCAAGTATGTCTCCATTGCTCGCTACCACCAATTTTTTTTATTTTTATCGAAGTCACCACAAATAAATTATATCTTTATGTAGCTGCCACCCCCTTTCATTTGTAAATGTTTATATTTCTGAGTTGAAAGCGATGATTGGGTTAAGTTTACCTCATTAAGTTTTGTCGTTTTCATTTTCATTTGTTTTTAATTCATGACTGTAAGCATGAATTTAAACATAAAATTTGGCTTGGTTTCATAATATTTTACCTTAGAAATAACGTTTTAAAATCCACCCATATTCGAATATTATGAAATGGTTGATTAATCCACTATCGGATTTTTTGGTTTATTATGGTTATTAAGGATTCATTGGTTATTTAGTTCGTTGGAAAAATGTTTGAATGCACAGGGACTTTGGTTAATTGTTGATAGTATTCTCATGAGTTCAGTTGTCATATCAACATTCATGCAAATGAGTACAGACATGCTAGCTCGAAATATTAATGAGACTTTTCATTATGCACATGGGGTTTTGTACTTTGTGATTTTTGGCACTTATTGCGAGAAGTGGCTTGGAGTCTTATGAACCTTCTCGTTTTCATTTTCCCTAATTCTCCTATCCAAGTTATGATATCTCTGAGACTCTGCAAATTTTTTACTTTTACATCTCGTTTAGACCTGTCTCTGCTGCTCATCCATTGGGAACCTAAACCTAACCCTGCTAATTTCTAATTATATCCTTTTCACAGTGACCATGGCTCCTTTGGTTCAGATTGAACCAAATGACTCTGAGTTTCTTTTTTCAAAGAAAACCTGTAACTCCATGCCTGAGACACGTTTTTACGGGAATGTTTCTAATCAAACGGTAACGAATTTGGCCAAGCCCTTTAAAACCCATTTCGGAAATGGGGTTATTTACCTTCTACGCAAACATTTGTTTTAGAAACCACACAGTTTCACAGATTCATCTCATTCTTTGGAGGGAAAGTTTTCATAACTTCTTTTGTGGTTGAGGTAAGCGTTTTTGTTTTTATTTATTTTGCTCAAAGATTCAAGCATGTTATTGGTTTGGTTGGGGTTCAAGATTATATACATTTCTATCTGTTTATGAGTCTGCATAAAATGATTAATATTTATTAAAAACACAAGTTTAACCCACTATCAAATCTTTTTCACCATGGGCTTATCTGAATTCTGTTGTTGTTGCATCTAACTTAGATTGGGGATACTTCAAAAGATCTTTTGTGTAGAAACAATTTCACCTTACACGAGAACACAATAGACTCACCTCTGCATTCTAATATAAACCCCAACCCCTATATAGCTAACCCTTCTATCAAAGACCTATGTGTTGATCCACAAAAAACCATGCGGTCACAAATCGACCCTATGTTGTTGGGAGAAACCCATTAGGAGAAAGCCACGGTCTGATTCCATGCCCATAAAATCATTGGAGGAAGTCTTAGATGTATTAAAGGATAAAAACCCTCTTATTAATGAGCTGAATCAGGGTTTCATAAACAAATCAATTGTCAATAAAAGTTGCAAGCATAAGGAAAAGGGTAATTCAGATTTAAATTTGGCAAACAAAAGGATTGAGCAAGCTGGTAATGTGTTTGCTAAAAACTCAACAAATTTTAACACCTTCATAAATTCAGTTTCTTCTTTGTCTAATGTATGAAATGGTAAAAGTTTTTTTTATTCTTTTTTTATTTGATTCAGTTGGAAAAATAAAATAGATAGATTTATTTTTTTATTTTTTACTATTTTAGACAAGCTATAGAAACATGAAGCTTATCTTTTGAAAGTATTATTTTGTATTGTTATCTAAAATTCGATTTTGTTTTTTCTTTTTCAGGAAAACAATAGTTTATAATGTTATTTTAAGGGAGAAGAAACCATGGATTATACACTCAATGGCTTAGTGACTTTTCAATTTTTTTAAACAATTTCATTTATGTAATTAATTTTGATGAACAAACTCCTACAAGAGTGTTTCTTTGTTATTTTATTTTTGCAAAACAAACTGATTTTTAGGGATCATCCTCTATCTTGCATGATAAGAGGTTATTGATCCAAGACTTGTTTAAATATTTTTTTATGCTTAGTGTTAAAGACAACTTTTGCTAGAATACAATAGGGACATGTGATTTTGAGAAAGAATATGGGAAACCAATTCACCTTTGGCTTTAGACATGTGTGATGCTTATTCCATTTCATTCTTTCATTACTGTTTTATTATGAGAATGTTATTATGGTTAATTTTAGCTTTAGCTTGTCATCATATAATGTTTTCATACTGTTAAATATTATATCATGTCCATAATTTCTTATTCCATTTTTTATGTGTGATTGATCTATCATTTTATTATTTTTTAATTTATTCTTAATGTTAAATGTTAGATAATATCAATATTCAGATCTGAGTTTTATCTCATTCTCAAATATTGATCATCCTAAGATCACCGAATTTTTAATTAGATGTCTTTCTGTTGTTATTAATTTACTCCAATATCAAATACTTCTTTCAATGTATCCTGGAAGTGCTAGTATTGTTCTGTTATAGGTTTTCGTTAACAACAGTACAGGGAGGAGCTCATACAACACAGGAAGATAAACTCAGTTGATTAATTAGTTAGAAGTTAGTAGATGCATTCTTTTATTTTATTTAGAGTTGTTTATGAATGAAACAATGATTGCATTAATTAGCTTTGACTGGTTTTGTGTCATTGTTTCAATCGTATTCATTTAGTATTTATTTGTTTAATATATTTAAAAAAAAAAAAAATGTTGTTCATATTTGATTCAGAAACTTTATCAAACAATCATTTTCACAAGATTTCATGCAAACCTTGTAAACTGTACATAAATTGTTCATAATAATTTGTATATTCACATTCTTAGATAAATATGTGTAATTATTATGTCAATTGTTAGAATCTTTTCTTTAGTTATTTTATTTCCTTTTGCTATCTTTAGGAACCTAGTTGGATAATGGAGCCATTAAACCCGTTAGGATAGGTCATACCAAATGGATTGGTTTAAGTAGACAACCCCGGACCGGGTCTATCCTTCCAGTTGACAGTGTGTCACTTACACCTTTCAACAAATGGCGCTAGAAGGAGGGCCGAGTAAATTTAATGATTAAATGTTTTACCTCTCGGCCTTTCATAATTCAAGATTTATAAATTCTTCTTTTCTGTCATCTTGAAATGAACTAGAAGGCGGGCTAGACTAACAAGCTAGTCTTGTAGGAGTCTTTGTTTCGAGTTTATTTAATTTCCCATGGCTCCCCAAATCACTGTGTTGGAACATGCTTTCCACTTCTCATTACCTGATATTCCCAATAAGACAGTCTCTCACTTTTCCAAACTCACCTTTGATGGTGGGGGGGATGTATCTACAAAAGACCACCTTAACAAGTTTTGGTGTAAATGCATCAAACATGATATTTCTGATTTAAAGGTTTTATGCAGATTGTTCGCTTTTACTTTTAGGGGTCAGATTAAACATTGGTTTGAGTCTTTTTCATCATATCACATTTTTTATTGGTTTCAACTTGTAGAGGAATTTTTATATGCTTTTGACAACTATGATTACAATCAATTATGTGAATAATTTCAGACTTTACTAATCAATGGAAATTCATCTCCAGAAAGATTTTCAACAAGAGTCCATCATGTTCTCTATAAATTTAATCTTAATGACATGTCATTTGTAGTAAATCAACTCTATGATGCTTGCGTCCCTTTTATACAGTCATATTCAATCGTGAATGATGAATCAATTATAAATCCTATCACTCAATTGTGGGAAGAATTTTGTTCATAGGATGAGAGGAATACATTCGAAATTTTTTAACAAGCAAGGGAGGTGGAACCTATTGAAAATTTTCTTACTGACAATCAAATTGGTTTTTCCTCTGAATAATTGTATACACAGCCTTTGACCATCGTGGAAGAATATTTGATATTGGATCAAGGTGAATTTCCATATTCTTCTAACCCTTGCTCTAATCAGTACTTAAATTTAGTTATTGAAGAACACTTAGGTGACAAAAACGATCTTAAGAATTCTAATATTCTTATGAAGATGATTAGAGATGTAAATCTGGAATTGGAAGAAGAAACCTTAAACCTTCATCCACAAATCATACCTTACCCATAGGAAAGATTAGATGTTTGTCATGAAAGTTTTGAATTATCTATCATACAGGAGGCAAATCTAGATGATCATATTATGTTGAAGAATTTATCACCAAAACATAGTGAAAGTTTTAAGGAAAGTGAAGAAGAATGTCTTGAGAATACAATTGCTAAATATCATAGCTCGAGAGATTCTTTTCACGTCCTCATTTTTTATTCCTTTTACTCTTTATATACTAATCTCTTCTTTTCACGTGCTCATTTTTGTTTTTATTTATTTTGCTCAGAGATTCAAGCCTGTTATTGGTTTGGCTAGGGTTCAATCTTATATTCCTTTCTATATTTTTATGAGACTGCATAAAATGATTAATCTTTATCAGAAATAGAAGTTTAACCCACTGTCAAATCTTTTTCACCATGGGCTTATCTGAATTCTGTTGTTGTTGCATCTATCTTAGATTGGGGATACTTGGGAAGATCTCATGTGTATAAACGATTTCACCTTACACAAGAACACAATAGAATCACCTATGCATTCTAATATAAACCCCAACCCCTGTATAGCTAACCCTGTTATAAAATACCTATGTGTTTATCCACAAAAGACCATGCGGTCATAGATCGACCCTCTGTTGTTGTTCGAAACCCATTGGGAGAAAGCCACGATCTGATTTCATGCCTAGAAAATCATTGGAGGAAGTCTTAGATGTATTAAAGGATAAAATCCCTCTTATTAATGAGCCGAATCAGGGTTTCATTAACAAATCAATTATGAATAAAAACCACAATCATAAGGAACATGGTAATTCAGATTTAAATTTGGAAAACAAAAGGATTAGCAGGCTGGTAATGTATTTGCTACAAACTCAAAAAATTTTAACACCTTCATAAATTCAGTTTCTTCTTTGTCTAATCTATGAAATGGTAAAAGGTTTTTTTATTCAGTTGGAAAAATAAAATAGATATATATTTTATTTTTATTTTTTTACTATTTTAGACTAGCTACAAAAACCTGTAGCTTATCTTTTGAAATTATTAGTTTGTATTGTTATCTAAAATTCGATTTTGTTTTTTTGTTTTTTTATGAAAACAACAGTTTAATATGTTATTTTCAAGGAGAATAAATCATGGATTATACGCTCAATGGCTTAGTGAATTTTCATTTTCTTTAAACAATTTCATTTATGTAATTAATTTTGATGAACAAACTCCTACATGAGTGTTTCTTTGTTATTCTATTTTAGAAAAACAAACTGATTTTTAGGGATCATCCTCTATCTTGCATGACAAGAGATTATTGATCCAAGACTTGTTTAAATAGTTTTTTCTGCTTAGTGTTAAATACAACTTTTTTGGAATACAATAGGGACATGTGATTTTGAGAAAGAATATGGGAAAGCAATTCACCTTTGGCTTTAGACATGTGTGATGCTTATTCCATTTCGTTCTTTCATTACTGTTGTATTATGAGAATGTTATTATGGTTGATTTTAGATTTAGCTTGTCATCATATGTTGTTTTCATACTGTTAAATATTATTTCATGTCTATAATTTCTTATTCCATTTTTTATGTGTGATTGATCTATCATTTTATTATTTTTTAATTTATTCTTAATGTCAAATGTTGGATAATATCAATATTCAGATCTGAGTTTTCTTTCATTCTCAAATATTGATCATCCTAAGATCACAGGACTTTTAATTAGATGTCTTTCTGCCGTTATTAATTTACTCCAATATCAAATACTTCTTTGAATGTATTTTGGAAGTGCTAGTATTGTTCTGTTATAGGTTTCCCTTAACAATGGTACAGACATGAGCTCATACAACACAGGAAGATAAACTCAGTTGAATGATCATTTAGAGGTTAGTAGATGCATTCTTTTCTTTTATTTAGAGTTGTTTATGAATGAAACGATGATTGCATTAATTGGCTTTGTCTATTTTTGTTTCATTGTTTCAATCGTATTCATTTAGTATTTATTTGTTTAATATCTTTAAAAATAAAAAAAAGTGTTGTTCATATTTGATTCAAAAACTTTATCAAACAATCATTTTCACAAGATTTCATGAAAACCTTGTAAACTGTATATAAATTGTTCATAATCATTTGTATATTCACATTCTTAGATAAATATTTGTAATTATTGTGTCAATTGTTAGAATCTTTTCTTTAGTTAGTTTATTTCATTTTGTTATCTTTAGGACCCTAGTTGGCTAATAGAGCCATTAAAACCATCAGGATAGGTCATACCAAATCGCTTGGGTTAATTAGACAACCCTGGAGTGGGTCTATCCTTCCAGTTGACAGTGTGTCACTTACGCCTGTCAACAAATGGCGCTAGAAGGAGGGTCGAGTAAATTTAATGATTAAATGTTTTACCCCTCAACCTGTCATAATTCCAGATTTATAAATTATTCTTTTGTGTCATCTTGAAATGTAATAGAAGGCAGGCCAGAATGACAAGCTGGCCTTGTAAGAGTCTTTGTTTCGAATTTATTTAATTTCCCATGGCTCCCCAAATCACTGTATTGGAACATGATTTCCACTTCTCATTGCCTGATATTCCCAATAAGACAGTCTCTCGCTTGTCCAAACTCACCTTTGATGGTGGGGGGTATGTATCTACAAAACACCACCTTAACAAGTTTTGGTGTAAATGCATCAAGCATGATATTTCTGATTTAAAGGTTTTATGCAAATCGTTCGCTTTTACTTTTAAGGGTCGGATTAAACATTGGTTTGAGTCTTTTCCATCATATCACATTTTTTATTGGCTTTAATTTGTAGAGGAATTTTTAGATGCTTTTGAAAACTATGATTACAATCAATTATGTGAAGAATTCCAGACTTTACTAATCAATGAAAATTCATCTCCAGAAAGATTTTCAACAAGAGTCCATCATGTTCTCTATAAATTTATTCTTAATAACATGTCATTTGTACTAAATCTCCTCTATGATGCTTGCGTCCCTTTTATCTAGTCATGTTCAATCGCGAATAATGAATCAATTACAAATCTTATCACTCAATTGCGGGGAGAATTTTGTTCGTAGGATGAGAGGAATACATCTAAAAAAATTTAACAAGCAAGAGAGGTAGAACCTTTTGAAAATGTTCTTACTGACAATCAAATTGGTTTTTCCTATGAATCATTGTATACTCAACCTTCGACCATCGTAGAAGAATATTTGATGTTTGGTCAAGGTGAATTTCCATATTCTTCTAACCCTTTCTCTAATCAGTACTTAATTCAATTATTGAAGAACACTTAGGTGACGAAAACGATCTTAAGCATTCTAATATTCCTATGAAGCTGATTAGAGATGTAAATCTGCAATTGGAAGAAGAAACCTTAAACCTTCATCCACAAATCATACCTTATCCATAGAAAAGATTAGATATTTGTCGTGAAAGTTTTGAATTATCTATCATACAGGAGGCAAATCTAGATGATAATATTATGCTAAAGAATTTATCACCAAAACATAGTGAACATTTTAAGGAAAGTGAAGAAGAATGTCTTGAGAATACCATTGCTAAATATCATAGCTCAAGAGATTTTTTTCACGTGCTCATTTATGATTCATTTTACTCTTTATATCCTGATCTCTTCTTAGATTCTGGTGGACATGATACTTTACCCACAACATCCTATTCATTTCCTCCACAATCAAATCCTTTCGATATGCCAAGATTTGGTGAAATTAATTCCAAACATAACATTTATGAAGTCAGATTTGACGCTCTTTCACTTTCATCACCCACATGGGAAAAAGACATGTTGCGAGATGATTTTACACAATTTATTTTTGAAAAATACAATGCACTCTCTCTTATGGAGATCAAACATTCTATGTTTCATATTTGTTCTTTGATTAGCTCGAATTTTAATGTTTATGCTTTTCATTTTGAAAAGATCAATATCATCAAAGGAAGTGTCTGAACCAATGATCTAATTGATGTCATGAATCCTCTTATGATGTGTTCCACATTGATATATCCATTTCATCAAATTCATAGTTTGCATCCTATTTTTTATGACAATATATTAGAATGGATTGAAGATTCGTATATAAAAAATCTCCGTAATAAAGATAAAGTTGTGCTTGCCTAGTTTCTATCTGAATATATAGGAAGTAAGTATGACATGATTTTTTTAGATCCTCCATGTGAAGAAATTAATGAACACTTGGATAATTGTCAGGAGGATGGGGTACTTCGGCCTTGGCTAATGGTTATGTCAAGTCCACATAATATTGACAAGTTTTCCAAACTTACTTAAAGTCTTCCATGCCATTATGACCCATATCCCGACAAGATTGCAGAATGGTTGGAAGATTCATACATCAAGAAGTTTCAAAAGAATGGTAAGGTTGTTCTTGCTTTGTTCTTAAATGAATATATAGGAGGTAAGCATAACATATTTCTTTTGTATCTTCAAATACTACATTCTTTTTTTCTGATTTTCGACTTTCTACGCCTTGCAGGATTAACGATGCTCTTATGTCTACACTAGAAATATGATTTTACTTAGTGTTTTGATCTATTTAGTAGTTGGAGTAGGTTTAGGAATAGTTTTCCTTTAGTTTTATTTCTCACTGTTTCTCTTTGTAATAATGCATTTAAAGAACATAAGTGTGCACACCAATAGAACCATAATATGACTGTTGTCAGGGAAGTCCACTTTAATCTTTTTCTCTCTGCTTTTCATTGAATATTTCTTTTCAAAACCACAGTATTATCATGAAAATTTTAAATGGAAAGTAAAGAAACAAGTAAATTTGAACTATCAATTCAGTCCTAACCCAAGGTGCCATGAGTAGGACTACATTCATATTAATGAGGATTTTTCTATTTTATTTTAGTCTCTCAAGAGATATTTTGGTTCTTTTCATTTTGCTCGATTTTGAATTATTTTCTGAATAATTATATCTGAGTCACCATCTCATTTATGGAAGGGAATCCAAATTTTTCGTTTGTTAGTAGAAATTGATAACTTCCCAAGCACCTGAACAATAAGTGCTAAAAATTAGATCAACAGAAGTGAGTTTCTGTTCAAATCAGTGTTTCTGATTTCTCCTTCAGATTACAAGTAGACGTGATTTCCATAAATAAACTTCTAACGTTTTCCCTGTTTTAAGAAAAACATCTCAGCTGTACCTTCCCGTCCTCGAGATGGTTTCCTAACAAAAATCTAAGTGTCCAAAGTATGATGAAGGTCATCAAAAAGGAGAATGACTTTTGAATGATCGAAATCTTGATGCCAAACTATGAGATTTTTAGTATCATCCTACCCTCTTGAATATTATTAAGCTATGCAAATTGTAGAGGGTTGAAAGAATGATAATCTATGGGAAGTGTATGTAAACCCGCTGGGAAATTGAAGAGGTTTGCTGGTAGCGGGTAAATGCATGCATGACACCAAGGAAACTTCACTGAGGTATTGAACAGGCCTCCTGGCAGTGAAGCAATGCCAGGTTCAAGAAGATCCTCAAATATGTTTTTTTTAATTTAATCAAAGTGAAAAGATGTCCCATATGATGATTGAATGGCTCTTGGACAAGATAGAGGTACTAGAGTGGGTTAAATGACATCCCTTTTGAGGCTATGGATGCCTATTGGAAATAGTGGCCCTGTCAACAGTATCAAAGTCAACTACATAAACATCGCTACACTCGTAATCTAAGTTAGATGCCGGATTACAATTTTTAGACATAAATACATCTAATGTTAAGCTGTGTTATTTTCTGAGTTATGATCAGAGTACTTGACATGTTGTTGATTGTTTCTTAAAAATTTATTTCATCTGATTCCCTGACATGAATTTTCTAGTGATGCAGAAATAACTACTTCTCCCAGTATGTCGCCATTGTTGGCAACCACCAAATTTTTCGATTTTTATTGAAGTCACCACAAAGAAATTATATCTTTATGTAGCTGCCACCACCTTTCATTTGTAATTTTTTATATTTATGTGTTTTGAAGCGACGATTGGGTTAAGTTTACCTCATTAAGTTTTGTCGTTTGCATTTTCGTTTTTTTTCATTTCATGACTGTAAGAATGAATTTAAACATAAAATTTGGCTTGGTTTCATAATCTTTTGCCTTAGAAATAACATTTTAAAATCCACCCATATTCGAATCTTATGAAATGGTTGATTAATCCACTATCGATTTTTTTGGTTTATTATGGTTATTAAGAATTCATTGGTTCTTTAGTTCATTGGCAAAATGTTTGAATGCACAGGGACTTTGGTTAATTGTTGATAGTATTCTCATGAGTTCAGTTGTCATATCAGCATTCACGCAAATGAGTACAGACATGCTGGCTTGAAACATTAATGAGACTTTTCATTATGCACATAGGGTTTTGTACTCTGTGAGTTTTGGCACTTATTGTGAGAAGTGGCTTGGAGTCTTATGAACCTTCTGGTTTTCATTTTCCCTAATTCTCCTATCTGAGTTATGATATCCCCGAGACTCTACGATTTTTATGCTTTTACATCTCATTTAGACCTGTCTCTACTACTCATCTGTTGGAAACCTAAACCTAGACCTGCTAATCTTTGATTATATCCTTTTCACAGTGACCATGGCTCCTTTGGTTCAGATTGAACCAAATGACTCTAAGTTTCTTTTTCAAAGAAAACCCGTAACTGCATGCCTGAGACACGTTTTTGCTAGAGATTCAAGCCTGTTATTGGTTTGGCTGGGGTTCACGATTATATTCCTTTCTATATTTTTATGAGTCTGCATAAAATGATTAATCTTTATCAGAAACAAAAGTTTAACCCACTGTCAAATATTTTTCACCATGGGCTTATCTGAATTCTGTTGTTGTTGCATCTAGCTTAAATTGGGGATACTTGGGAAGATCTCCTATGTAGAAACGATTTCACCTTACACGAGAACATAGTAGACTCACCTCTGCATTCTAATATAAACCCCAGCCCCTGTATAGCTAACCCTGCTATCAAAGACCTGTATGTTGATCCACAAAAGACCATGCGTTCACGGATCGACCCTCTGCTATTGTTCGAAACCCATTGGGAGAAAGCCACGGTTTGATTTCATGCCTAGAAAATCATTGGAGGAAGTCTTAGATGTTTTAAAGGATAAAAACCCTCTTATTAATGAGTTGAATCAAGGTTTCTTTAACAAATCAATTGTGAATAAAAACCACAACCATAAGGAATAGGGTAATTCAGATTTAAATTTGGCAAACAAAAGGATTGAGCAGGCTGGTAATGTATTTGCTAAAATCTCAACAAATTTTAACACCTTCATAAATTTAGTTTCTTCTTTGTCTAATATATAGAATGGTAAAAAAGAATATTGATTCTTTTTTTATTTGATTCGGTTGGAAAAATAAAATAGATAGATTTATTTTTTTAGTTTTTACTATTTTAGACTAGCTACAGAAACCTGTAGCTTATCTTTTGAAATTACTAGTTTGTATTGTTATCTAAAATTCGATTTCATTTTTTCTTTTTCAGTAAAACAACAGTTGATAATGTTATTTTCAAGGAGAAGAAATCATGGATTATACGCTCAATGTCTTAGTTACTTTTCTTTTTGTTTAAACAATTTCATTTATGTAATTAATTTTGATGAACAAACTCCTACAAGAGTGTTTCTTTGTTATTCTATTTCTGCAAATCAAACTGATTTTTAGGGATCATCCTCTATCTTGCATGATAAGAGGTTATTGATCCAAGACTTGTTTAAATAGTTTTTTCTGCTTATTGTTAAAGAAAACTTTTGGTTGAATACAATAGGAACATGTGCTTTTGAGAAAGAATATGGGAAAACAATTCACCTTTGGCTTTAGACCTCTGTGATGCTTATTCCATTTCATTCTTTCATTACTGTTGTATTATAAGAATGTTATTATGGTTGATTTTAGATTTAACTTGTCATCATATGGTGTTTTCATACTATTAAATATTATATGTTGTCCATAATTTCTTATTCCATTTTTTTATGTGTGATTGATCTATCATTTTATTATTTTTTAATTTATTCTTAATATTAAATGATTGATAATATCAATATTCAGATCTGAGTTTTCTCTCATTCTCAAATATTGAGCATCCCAAGATCATGGGATTTTTAATTAGATGTCTTTTTGTTGTTATTAATTTACTCCAATATCAAATACTTCTTTGAATGTATTCTGGAAGTGCTAGTATTGTTTTGTTATAGGTTTCCCTTGACAACAATACAGGAAGGAGCTCATACAACATAGGAAGATAAACTCAGTTGACTGATCAGTTAGAGGTTAGTATATGCATTCTTTTCTTTTATTTAGAGTTGTTTATGAATGAAACAATGATTT
>SNQJ01S0014382.1:32913-44793 GCA_010110895.2 Picea sitchensis | reverse complement strand
GCCCCTTTCCCACTTTCCAGCCCTTGATCCCTTGCCCATTCTGTGGACACTCAGTCCCCCATCACTCTTTCATCGTGGTCAGTCTGCACTGGCAGTATTTATATTTTATTAATTGACCTGCATACATACCGTACATCCACAGGCTCCTGGCCTTCAACACTTAGGCTCCCTGGCCTAACAAAACTCATAAGCCTACGGCTTATACAAAACTAGGCTCACCAGCCTATAGAACATATTTACAATTCTTTGCATATAACATGATCTGTAACGGGGCTCGGCCTTGAGGACACTACAATCCNTGGCTTAGTGAATTTTCATTTTCTTTAAACAATTTCATTTATGTAATTAATTTTGATGAACAAACTCCTACATGAGTGTTTCTTTGTTATTCTATTTTAGAAAAACAAACTGATTTTTAGGGATCATCCTCTATCTTGCATGATAAGAGCTTATTGATCCAAGACTTGTTTAAATAGTTTTCTCTGCTTAGTGTTAAATACAAATTTTGTTGGAATACAATAGGGACATGTGATTTTGAGAAAGAATATGGGAAAGAAATTCACCTTTGGCTTTATACCTGTGTGATGATTATTCCATTTCATTCTTTCATTACTGTTGTATTATGAGAATTTTATTATGGTTGATTTTAGCTTTAGATTTTCATCATATGGTGTTTTCATACTGTTAAATATTATATCATGTCCATAATTTCTTATTCCATTTTTTATGTGTGATTGATCTATCATTTTATTATTTTTTAATTTATTCTTAATGTTAAATGTTGGATAATATCAATATTCAGATCTGAGTTTTCTCTCATTCTCAAATATTGATCATCCTAAGATCATGGGACTTTTAATTAGATGTCTTTCTACTATTATTAATTTACTCCAATATCAAATACTTCTTTGAATGTATTCTGGAAGTGCTAGTATTGTTTTGTTATAGGTTTCCCTTAACAACGGTATAGATAGGAGCTCATACAACACATGAAGATAAACTCAGTTGAATGATCAGTTAGAGGTTAGTAGATGCATTCTTTTCTTTTATTTAGAGTTGTTTATGAATGAAACGATGATTGCATTAATTAGCTTTGACTGTTTTTGTGTCATTGTTTCAATCGTATTCATTCAATATTTATTTGTTTAATATCTTAAAAAAAGAGAAAAAAGTATTGTTCATATTTGATTCAAAAACTTTATCAAACAATCATTTTCACAAGATTTCATGAAAACCTTTTAAACTGTATATAAAGTGTTCATAATCATTTGTATATTTACATTCTTAGATAAATATTTGTAATTATTGTGTCAATTGTTAGAATCTTTTCTTTAGTTAGTTTATTTCATTTTGCTATCTTTAGGACCCTAGTTGGCTAACGGAGCCATTAAAACCATCAGGATAGGTCATACCAAACAGCTTGGGTTAATTAGACAACCTCGGATCGGGTCTATCCTTCCAGTTGATGGTGTGTCACTTACGCCTGTCAACAAATGGCGCTAGAAGGAGGGTCGAGTAAATTTAATGATTAAATGTTTTACCCCTCAACCTGTCATAATTCCAGATTTATAAATTCTTCTTTTGTGTCATCTTGAAATGCAATAGAAGGAAGGTCAGACTAACAAGCTGACCTTGTAGGAGTCTTTGTTTTGAATTTATTTAATTTTCCATGGCTCCCCAAATCACTGTGTTGGAACATGCTCTCCACTTCTCATTACCTAATATTCCCAATAAGACAGTCTCTCGCTTGTCCAAACTCACCTTTGATGGTAGGGGGTATGTATCTGCAAAACACCACCTTAACAAGCTTTGGTGTAAATGCATCAAGCATGATATTTCTGATTTAAAGATTTTATGCAAATCGTTCGCTTTTACTTTTAAGGGTCAGATTAAACATTGGTTTGAGTATTTTCCATCATATCACATTTTTGATTGGCTTCAATTTGTAGAGGAATTTTTAGATGCTTTTGACAACTATGATTACAATCAATTATGTGAAGAATTTCAGACTTTACTAATCAATGACAATTCATCTCCAGAAAGATTTTCAACAAGAGTCCATCATGTTCTCTGTAAATTTAATCTTAATAACATGTAATTTGTACTAAATATCCTCTATGATGCTTGCATCCCTTTTATCCAGTCATATTCAATCGTGAATAGTGAATCAATTACAAATCCTATCACTCAATTGCGGGAAGAATTTTTTTCATAGGATGAGAGGAATACATCTGAAAATTTTTAACAAACAAGAGAGGTAGAACCTTTTGAAAATGTTCTTACTGACAATCAAATTGGTTTTTCCTATGAATGATTGTATACTCAGCCTTCGACCATCGTGGAAGAATATTTGATGTTCGGTCAAGGTGAATTTCCATATTCTTCTAACCCTTTCTCTAATTAGTACTTAAATTCAGTTATTGAAGAACACTTAGGTGACGAAAATGATCTTAAGCATTCTAATATTCCTATGAAGCTGATTAGAGATGTAAATCTGCAATTGGAAGAAGAAACCTTAAACCTTCATCCACAAATCATACCTTATCCATAGGAAAGATTAGATATTTGTCGTGAAAGTTTTGAATTATATATCATACAGGAGGCAAATCTAGATGATCATATTATGCTGAAGAATTTATCACCAAAACATAGTGAACGTTTTAAGGAAAGTGAAGAAGAATGTCTTGAGAATACCATTGCTAAATATCATAGCTCAAGAGATTCTTTTCACATGCTCATTTATGATTCATTTTACTCTTTATATCATGATCTCTTCTTAGATTCTGGTGGACATGATACTTTACCCACAACATCCTATTCTTTTCCTCCACAATCAAATCCTTTCGATATGCCAAGATTTGGTGAAATTAATTCCAAACATAACATTTATGAAGTCATATTTGACGCTCTTTCACTTTCATCACCCACATGGGAAAAAGACATGTTGCAAGATGATTTTACACAATTTATTTTTGAAAAAGACAATGCACTCTCTCTTATGGAGATCAAACATTTTATGTTTCATAGTTGTTCTTTGATTAGCTCGAATTTTAATGTTTATGCTTTGCATTTTGAAAAGATCAATATCATCAAAGGAAGTGTTCTAACGAATGATCTAATTGATGTCATGAATCCTCTTATGATGTGTTCCACATTGATATATCCATTTCATCAAATTCATAGTTTGCATCCTATTTTTTATGAAAATATCTTAGAATGGATTGAAGATTTGTATATGAAAAAAATTTGTAATAAAGATAAAGTTGTGCTTGCCTTGTTTCTACCTGAATATATAGGAAGTAAGTATGACATGATTTGTTTAGATCCTCCACGTGAAGAAATTAATGAACACTTGGATAATTGTCAGGAGGATGGGGTACTTCGGCCTTGGTTGATGGTTATGTGAAATCTACATAATATTGACAAGTTTTCCAAACTTACTTACACTCTTCCATGCCATTTTGACCCCTATCCTGACAAGATTGCAGAATGGTTGGAAGATTCATACATCAAGAAGTTTCAAAAGAATGGTAAGGTTTTTCTTGCTTTGTTCTTAAATGAATATATAGGAGGTAAGCATAAAATATTTCTTTTGTATCTGCAAATACTACATTCTTTTGTTCTGATTTTCGACTTTCTACACTTTGCAGGATTAACGATGCTCTTATGTCTAGACTAGAAATATGATTTTACTTAGCGTTTTGATCTATTTAGTAGTTGGATTAGGTTTAGGAATAGATTTCCTTTAGTTTTATTTCTCATTGTTTCTCTTTGTAATAATGCATTTAAAGAACACAAGTGGGCACACCAATAGAACCATAATATGATTGTTGTCAGGGAAGTCCACTTTAATCTTTTTCTCTCTGCTTTTCATTGAATATTTCTTTTCAAAACCACAGTATTATCATGAAAATTTTAAATGGAAACTAAAGAGATAAGTAAATTTGAACTATCAATTCAGTCTTGACCTAAGGTGCCACGAGTAGGACTACATTCATATTAATGAGGATTTTTCTATTTTCTTTTAGTCTCTCAAGAGATATTTTGGTTCTTTTCATTTTGCTCGATTTTGATTTGTTTTCTGAATAATTATGTCTGAGTCACCATCTCATTGGTGGAAGGGAATCAACATTTTTCGTTTGTTAGCAGCAGTTGATATCTTCCCAAGCACCTGAACAATAAGTGCTAAAACTTAGATCAGCAGAAGTGAGTTTCTGTTCAAATCAGTGTTTCTGATTTCTCCTTCAGATTACAAGTAGACATGATTTCCATAAATAAACTTCTAACGTTTTCCCTGTTTTAAGAAAAACATCTCAGTTGTACCTTCCCATCCTCGAGATGGTTTCCTAACAGAAATCTAAGTGTTCAAATCATGATGAATGTCATCAAAAAGGAGAATGACTTTTTAATGATCGAAATCTTAATGCCAAACTATGATATTTTCAGTTTCATCCCGCCCTCTTGAATATTATTAATTTATAATAATTGTAGAGGGTTGAAAGCACGATAATCTGTGAGAAGTGTATGTAAACCCGCTAGGAAATTGAAGAGGTTTGCTGGTAGCAGGTAAATGCGTGCATGCCACCAAGGAAACTTCACCGAGGTATTGAACGGGCCTGCTGGAAGCGAAGCAATGTCGGGTTCAAGAAGATCCTCAAATATGTTTTTTTTTAATTTAATCAAAGTGAAAAGATGTCCCATATGATGATTGAATGGCTCTTGGATAGGATAGAGGTACTAGAGTGGGTTAAATGACATCCCTTTCGAGTCTATGGATGCCTGCTGGAAACAGTGGCCTTGTCAACAGTATCAAAGTCAACTACATAAACATCGCTACACTCGTAATCTAAGTTAGATGTCGGATTACAATTTTTAGAAATAAATACATCTGATGCTAAGCTGTGTTATTTTCTGAGTTATGATCAGAGTACTTGACATGTTGTTGATTGTTTCTTAAAAAATTATTTCATCTGATTCCCTGACATGAATTTTCTAGTGATGCAGAGATAACTACTTCTCCCAGTATGTCGCCATTGTTGGCAGCCACCAATTTTTTCGATTTTTATTGAAGTCACCACAAAGAAATTATATCTTTATGTAGCTTCCACCACCTTTCATTTGTAATTTTTTATATTTATGTGTTTTGAAGCAATGATTGGGTTTAGTTTACCTCATTAAGTTTTGTCATTTGCATTTTCTTTTTTTTTTAATTCATGACTGTAAGCATGAATTTAAACATAAAATTTGGCTTGGTTTCATAATCTTTTGCCTTAGAAATAACATTTTAAAATCCACCCATATTCGAATCTTATGAAATGGTTGATTAATCCACTATCGATTTTTTTGGTTTATTATGGTTATCAAGAATTCATTGGTTCTTTAGTTCGTTGGAAAAATGTTTGAATGCACAGGGACTTTGGTTAATTGTTGATAGTATTCTCATGAGTTCAGTTGTCATATCAGCATTCACGCAAATGAGTACAGACATGCTGGCTCAAAAAATTAATCAGACTTTTCATTATGCACATAGGGTTTTGTACTCTATGAGTTTTGATACTTATTGTGAGAAGTGGCTTGGAGTCTTGTGAACCTTCTAGTTTTAATTTTCCCTTATTCTCCTATCTGAGTTATGATATCCCCGAGACTCTACGATTTTTATGCTTTTACATCTCGTTTAGACCGATCTCTGCTGCTCATCTATTGGGAACCTAAACCTAGCCCTACTAATTTTTGATTATATCCTTTTCACAGTGACTATGGCTCCTTTGGTTCAGATTGAACCAAATGACTCTAAGTTTCTTTTTTCAAAGAAAACCCGTAACTGCATGCCTGAGACACGTTTTTGCTTAGAGATTCAAGCCTGTTATTGGTTTGGTTGGGATTCAAACTTATATTCCTTTCTATATTTTTATGAGTTTGCATAAAATGATTAATCTTTATCAGAAACAAAAGTTTAACCCACTTTCAAATATTTTGCACCATGGGCTTATCCAAATTATGTTGTTGTTGCATCTAGCTTAGACTGGGGATACTTGGGAAGATCTCCTATGTAGAAACGATTTCACCTTACATGAGAACATATTAGACTCACCTCTTCATTCTAATATAAACCCCAGCCCCTGTATAGCTAACCCTGCTATCAAAGACCTGTATGTTGATCCACAAAAGACCATGCAGTCACAGATTGACCCTCTACTATTGCTCGAAACCCATTGGGAGAAAGCCATGGTCTGATTTCATGCCCAGAAAATCATTGGAGGAAGTCTTAGATGTATTAAAGGATAAAAACCCTCGTATTAATGAGCTGAATCAAGGTTTCATTAACAAATCAATTGTGAATAAAAACCACAAGCATAAGGAATAGGGTAATTCAGATTTAAATTTGGCAAACAAAAGGATTGAGAAGGCTGGTAATGTATTCGCTAAAAGCTTAACAAATTTTAACACCTTCATAAATTCAGTTGCTTCTTTGTCTAATCTATGAAATGGTAAAAAAAATATTGATTCTTTTTTTATTTGATTCGGTTGGAAAAATAAAATAGATAGATTTATTTTTTTATTTTTTACTATTTTAGACTAGCTACAGAATCCTATGGCTTATCTTTTGAAATTATTAGTTTGTATTGTTATCTAAAATTCGATTTCATTTTTTCTTTTTCAGTAAAACAACAGTTTATAATGTTATTTTCAAGCAGAAGAAATAATGGATTATACGCTCAATGGCTTAATGACTTTTCTTTTTGTTTAAACAATTTCATTTATGTAATTAATTTTGATGAACAAACTCCTACAAGAGTGTTTCTTTGTTATTCTATTTTTGCAAATCAAACTGATTTTTAGGGATCATCCTCTATCTTGCATGATAAGAGGTTATTGATCCAAGACTTGTTTAAATAGTTTTTTTTGCTTATTATTAAAGAAAACTTTTGCTGGAATACAATAGGGACATGTGATTTTGAGAAAGAATATGGGAAAAGAATTCACCTTTGGCTTTAGACCTGTGTGATGCTTATTCCATTTCATTCTTTCATTACTATTGTATTATGAGAATGTTATTATTGTTGATTTTAGATTTAGCTTGTCATCATATGGTGTTTTCATACTATTAAATATTATATGTTGTCCATAATTTCTTATTCCATTTTTTTATGTGTGATTGATCTATCATTTTATTATTTTTTTATTTATTCTTAATATTAAATGTTGGATAATATCAATATTCAGATCTGAGTTTTCTCTCATTCTCAAATATTGACCATCCTAAGATCATGGGATTTTTAATTAGATGTCTTTTTTGTTGTTATTAATTTACTCCAATATCAAATACTTCTTTGAATGTATTCTGGAAGTGCTAGTATTGTTTTGTTATAGGTTTCCCTTAACAACAGTATAGGCAGGAGCTCATACAACACAGGAAGATAAACTGAGTTTATTGATCAGTTAGAGGTTAGTAGATGCATTCTTTTCTTTTATTTAGAGTTGTTTATGAATGAAGCAATGATTTCATTAATTAGCTTTGACTGTTTTTGTGTCATTATTTCAATCGTATTCATTTAGTATTTATTTGTTTAATATCTTTAAAAAAATAAAATAAAAGTGTTGTTCATATTTGATTCGGAAACTTTATCAAACAATCATTTTCGCAAGATTTCATGCAAACCTTGTAAATTGTATATAAACTTTTCATAATCATTTGTATATTCACATTCTTAGATAAATATTTGTAATTATAGTATTGATTGTTAGAATCTTTTCTTTAGTTAGTTTATTTCATTTAGCTATCATTAGGATCCGAGTTGGCTAATGGAGCCATTAAACCCGTCGGGATAGGTCATACCAAATGGCTTGGGTTAATTAGACAACCCCAGACCGGGTCTATCCTTCCAGTTGACAATGTGTCAATTACACTCGTCAACACTAGGCAAGGATAAAGGATGAAGGCATTAGCAAGACCACCTTCAGAACAAGGTATGGTCATTATGAATTCACAGTGCTGCCCTTTGGGTTATCAAATGCACATGTTGTTTTCATGTGCCTAATTAATGGTGTATTTAGAGAATATCCAGACAAGTTTTTCATAGTCTTTTTGGATGAAATCTCGGTGTATTCCAAGTCGGAGGAAGAGAATGAACATCATCTAAGGATGTTGTTTCAAGTGCTAAGAGAGCACAAACTATATGCACAATTGAGAAAGTGTTCATTTTATCAAAAGCAGATCCATTATTTGGGACATATCATTTCAGAGGAAGGGATAGCAGTGGACCCTTAGAAGATAGAGGCCATTAGAGAATGGTCAACACCTAAGAATGTGACTGAAGTCAGATCCTTTATGGTTCTAGCTGGATATTACAGGAGATTCATTGTAGGGTTTTCAAAAATTGTTCATCCAATCACTTCATTACAAAGAAAAGGGGTGAAATTTCATTGGACAAAAGAATGTGAAAAGAGATTCCAGGAATTGAAGAAGTTGTTAACCAATGCTCCAATCATGAGGATTGTAGATCCGAATGAAGATTTTGTAGTGTGTACATATGCATGCAAAGAAAGACTGGGACGAGTCCTCGGCCATAATGGGTTTGTAATATGTTATGAGTCCCGAAAATTGAAAGAGCATGAAAAAAACTATGCAACTCATGATTTGGAGTTGGCGTCCATTGTACACGCTCTAAAGAAATGGATAAACTACCTCATGGGAAAGAGGTTTCAACTTAGGACAAACCATAACGGTCTGAAGTATTTGTTTGATTAGCCAACCTTGAATGCTAGGCAGAGTAGATTGTTGGAATTCATTTGTGAGTATGACTTCGATATCAAGCATATCAAAGGAAAGGAGAACAAAGTGGTTGATGCAATCAATAGAAGAGTGAATGAACTACATGCTACGACCATTATCATGTATCAAACTGATATTAAAGGTAGAATTTTGGAAGATGCAAATTCAAATTTGCAGTACATGGAATTGGTGGAAACTCTACAGCAAGGTAAGATGCTATAGAAAGTGGAAGATTATAAATTGGAAGTTGATGGAACACTCTTGTACAAAAACACAATTTATGTACCTAATTCCCAAGAAATGAGAATTATGATCTTGAAAGAAATGCATAATGTGCCTTATGTTGGGAACCCTAGATATCACAAAACAGTGGCAACAGTTAAGAGCCATTACTTTTGGCCAGGCATGAAGAAGGAAATTGTAGAGTACATAGCTAAATGCTTAGAATGTCAAAGGGTCAAGGTTGATCATAGGCACCCAACTGGGTTGCTACAACCATGTCCCATTACTCAGTGGAAGTGGGAAGTGGTGACAATGGATTTCATCATAGGATTACCCATAACAAATAAGCAAGATGATTCCATCATGGTGGTGGTGGATAAGCTTACAAAAGCTACCCATTTTATTCCATTGAAGACTACTCACAAGAAAACTAATGTTTCTGATATCTATATGAGGGAAGTAGCACAATTGCATGGCATACCCAAGACAATTGTGTCTGACAGAGACCCGAAATTTACCTCAAAGTTCTAGAAGGGGTTAGTCAAAGGGTTTGGAACGAATATGAATTTCAGCACAACCTATCATCTTGAGTCTGATGGGAAAAAACAAAGGGTGAACCAAGTGATAGAGGACATTCTAAGGATGTATGTGATGGACAAACCATCTAAATGGGAATACTACCTACACTTGGTAGAATTTGCTTACAACAATGGGTATCAAGCATAATTGAAGAGGAGCCCATTTGAAGCACTTTAAGGAAGAAAGTGCAACACCTCGGTAAGTTGGGATAACCCAAATAATAGGGCAGTGGTTGGGCCAGAGTTTCTCAAGGAAATGGAAGAGAAAATGTTGAAGATTAAGCAAAATTTGAAGGCTGCCTAAGACAGGCGGAAAATTTATGTTGATAAGAACAGAACCCATAGGGAGTTTAAAGTGGGTGATCATGTTTTCTTGAAAGTGAAAGCCAACATAAGTTCCCTGAAGCTGGGAAACTGTTCCAAGTTTCCATCCAGATGTTGTGGGCCATTTGAAATCCTAGAAAGGATTGGACCAGTTGCATATATGCTTGCATTGCTTGCATCCATGACTGTACATAATGTGTTTCATGTTTCATTTCTTAATAAATATATATATGATGCTAATCATGTTATTGATTGGAATGTGATTCAAGTGGAGCAAGAAGGCCTCTTACAAGTGCATCTGGTGCGCATATTGGACTAGAATAGAAAACAACTCCAGAATCGAGCCATAGGGATTGTAAAGGTCCAATGGACCTGATACGGTCCTAAGGATGTGACATGGGAGAATAAGGATGCTATGCGGGCAAAATACCTGCATATTTTTGAATATTTTGAAAATCTTGTTGATATTATGTAAATGAGTTGCACTGAGGACAATGCAAAAATAAGGGGAGGGGATTGTAATATCCCCAAGGATGAGCCCCAGTTGTATTTGTGAATTGTACTAATGTTTGTAGGATGGTGAGCCGAGTGTTGATAAGCTAGTAGGATTATGTTGTAATTTTTAAACCTGTGAAGTAAAGCAATGCATATAGATTCTTAAGCAAAACATAATTTCATCAATGGCTCATACACAAAGTACACAGAGATTTTATACCGGAAAACCTCAACCGGGAAAAACTTTCTTATATTCATTATTGAATTTCACCATTCACCATACAATATATACAATTTTTTTAGGTATTTTGTAGATACCAAAACCCTAATCCCTTAATCTAGGATTAATTTAGTAAACCGCTAAAAATAGAAAAATCTGCTACAAATAGAAAAAACCACCCAAAAAAAACATTCGGGGCGCTACCCCAAACGTTGCACGTAACTAGGGGGGGCATACCTACCCCCCCCTGGGACCCCCCTAGGAAAGCACCCGGTGCACATGACACCAGTAACGCTACTAGAGGGATCATCAGACGCAGTTGTCAAATTTGACATGCCCACACACACACATGCAAAGAATATAACACATACCCAACATTCTCTCACTTGTTGTTTTCTTTGCATCCAGGGGTTCAGGGGATTACATAGTCAAAAATCAAGGGTAGAAATGCCCATTTTTACTCTACACCAGGAGAAATTTTATGTGCTCATAGACTTTGTCAATGAATCTGCAACATTCTTCAAAGTGTCAACCTTTTCTAGCAACACCTTTTTTTTCTCAACCATGTCTCTCACAAAGTGACACTGAAAATCAATATGCTTTGTCTTCGAATGATAAGTTGGGTTCTTTGCCAAGAATATTGCACTCTGACTGTCACAATCTAATCTCACTGCATGTTGTACCAACCCAATACCTGAACATAATGTTTGTAACCATATTGCTTCCTTGTTTGCATGAGTGGCTGCCATGTATTCATCCTTTGTAGTTGAGAGTGCCACTATAGCCTATCTTTTTCTCATCCAACTGATTTCTCCTCCAAATAGGTTAAACACATACCCACTTGTAGATCTTCTGCAATCCATATCTCTAGTCTAGTCTGCATCAACAAAACCATGTATGTCCACCACTCTGTCCAATACTAGTCTTCCTTGGTAGCACAATCCATAACTGGTAGTGCCACAAAGATACCTGAAGACCCTCTTTAATGTTTTCCAATGCTCCTTCCCTGGTTTTGACATATACCTGCTCAAAACTCCCACTGCATGTGCAATTACCAGTCTAGTACAGACCATTGCGTACATCAAATTGCCAACTGCACTGGCATATGAAACATGGGACATGTCCTCTTCTTCTTCTTGTGTCTTGGGACACTGATCTGCAAATAAATTTACACCTATAGGAATAGGAACCTTTACCGGTTTACTTCCATGCATATTAAACCTCTGCAATATCATCTCAACATATTTTCTCTCATTCAACAAGAGTTT